>CAHIKZ030003303.1:752500-830000 GCA_903632075.3 Acanthosepion pharaonis | reverse complement strand
ATTATATAATTAAATTTGAAGTTTTTAGCTTTAGTTTTTGAAACATGGTTATTACTGTGTAGCGAAAAAACATATTTTAAAACATTTAATTTATAATATTTATGCTGTGTAATTTTACATTGAGCACTGTTTTGTAAAAAATAAAAAAAATATCAACCGGATTATATATCTTACTGTTCTTTCTTTTTATTATATATATATTATTACTTCTAACGTAATATTTAATGAGCAAATGTCTTTGAATAGACATCCCTTTATTTAAAACTTTGTAAATGTTATCTACCGGCATGTGAGATCTAGAGTCTTAGTAAAGAAATGTAAGCACTATATATTCTAAGAAATTGATTTATTTTATCTATAATCTGACAGTATTTCTTAATATTTTAAAAGTTATATTTTGCGTGTATGCTTCCAATTTCATACAAGTACCATCAAGAGAACGGTGAATAAGTTTAATAAACATTGAACAGTAGAGAGGAAATCTGGATTAGGATGTCACAACAGCAAAAGATATCATCATTTCACCTTCAGCTAAATATATTCTTATTCTTCAGAGTAAAGTTCAGTAGTTTTATAAAAACCTTAGAGAATTCCAGTAAGATATATTTAATCATTTCTAAGATACAACGGTTCAAAGCTTAATCTAACAATTGGACAATTTTGCTGTTACACGATTTAGACAATTTAGCAGTTACACCCAGTATATTGTTTAAAAACAATAACACATCAACTAAAGTTACTAACCATATGGCGAGTGGATACCATTTTTGTGGAACTCGGATTTGGGCAGATAAGTTTGAACATTTTATTTT
The DNA here is from genome assembly GCA_903632075.3 of Acanthosepion pharaonis. Lineage (NCBI taxonomy): Eukaryota > Metazoa > Mollusca > Cephalopoda > Sepiida > Sepiidae > Acanthosepion > Acanthosepion pharaonis. Next base: position 829,188 of record CAHIKZ030003303.1, on the reverse strand, counting down.
ATATTTCCATCTGTTTATTCTGCAATTTATTCTTCTCAATGGTTAATTTCCAGTGTGTCATATTCCTTTATTTCCCTATCACCGCTTTCAGATTTGCGATAAGATTAGGAAGGCACTTATATTGATCTTGATATTTCCATCTTTTCTTTCATTCACTAAACAAACCATATAATAATTATCAGTGTGTACGTATTTATATATTTCCTGTCCCATCTGTAATGGGAAGGATTTTGAATTAATTTAAGGTGATAAATTTAATATTGTTTAATTCCCTTGATCCTTTCAATATTCTATGAAGATAAAATATTTATCGACATTTAGATAAAATTAATTCCCGAGCAAAATGATCAGCTTCATTAATGAGTTCCTTACATTCTACATTAAATTGGTTGCAGTCTTATTTGTTCAAACCCTTCATGAGAGGTACTCAGAGACCTTTGTCTATTGAATGTTCCTCTTGCATGAACTTGGTCTTGAAATTGGCTTTATCGGTGCCATCTTTATCGTTCTGTTGCTAAAGTTTCATTGTTATATTATACACTTAAAATGTTTAACAAGAAAATATACATTTACATTATTCGGAGTGTTGACCTTATCTTTGTCGCTATATTCATGGCGTTTCGGCTGTTGTACGTTCTGGTTTTCGTCAGCAGATTATTTATTTCGGAGTAGATTTTTTTTATTTCTACATGCCATGCCTCTTTCGGGTATCTCAGTTATTTCCCTTTATGCCTTGATATTTCCAACACACTGTGAGTGCAAGAGGATAAAAACCATCAGAAAACAGCTTTGTTCTGCTTATAGTATGTGAAGGGATTATCTGAAAAAAAAAAACAAAAAAAACGTTCTGTGGTCCATATAACATCAGGGCGACCTTCAATATTGGTTCAACACTTCAAAGACACCTGTTCCGAGTAAACCTCCCATAACGTCTGTGTGTACTCCACCCAGTGCAGCTGTGGTAAGAAATACAAACAGGCCGCCCCATTAAGATAAGACTGCAGGAACACCGTAAAGCCGAGAGATCACTGCCCCCGATGTGATGAGGTTGAAATAATAGACAGAAACATCAGTGGAAAATACGAAATCTTACGGAAGCAGCACATATGCATGGCCTCAAAAAATCTCCTAAGCCGGCTAAGCATAGACATGTATACAATATAGAAGCCAGTAATATGAAATGCAAGAGAAAAATAATAATGAAAAACAAAGCAAAACAATAACAACAACAAATTGTAATATGAGGTCCAGTGACTTGACCCAAAGAGTTGTGAGTTCAATACCTGGCTCCAGCAGAGGTGAAATTTATTTTCGAGCGTTGAAGTTAAAAAGAAATAACTGATACTGAGATATCCTGAAAAGGCATGGCACGGTGGACGAAATAAAATTTTAGAATCGAAATTCCAATCAACTGAAGAAGGCCGGGGCATACAAGGGCCGAAACGTCGTGAATATGGAAAAAAAGATAAGAACAACAGCAACTAATTACAATAATTCATCTCAGAAAAATAAACAGATAATGAAAAACGTAATCAATAATTCAAATACACTATTGGACGAGAAAATAAACTATCAGGGAAAATAAGCTGTTAGAAGTGGTGGTTGCATCGAGTTAGTTCTACAGTAAAAAGAGGAGACCTAATTGCCAATCTAGTATCACGTTTAAATTCATGTAGTCGAGGCATTAAGGAAAAGACCTTATCCTAACAGTTTACATGAAAATATTTGTAGAAAAGACAGAGGGTAGCCATGTCACATAAGTGAGAAAGTGACTGAAGTTGAGACGATAGTTTTTTAGGATTGATTGTATTACAGACCCTTCTTCAAGAATCTCCAGATGTACAGCAGGAGCAGAGAGACCAGATATGGCAAATGTATTCAATTGAATGATAGATTTATAAATGTGCAAGATGGAAAAAAAAAATTCTATCACAACACAGTGAACCAGTGAACAGTAGACGTAGCGAATGTTTTGGTATAGTTACTCCAGTCCATTTTAGTGCGGAAACGTGAAGCCAAGACGGCATAATGTGTTGCGCTTCTGGAGTTCAGCAAAAGCCATGCTGCTGACAGACGGCAAATTATCTCTGTCGGGATTAAAGGAATTCAGTTTTGTTTTGAAGGCGTTGAAATTTAGAAGCCATTTCCTATCACAGTTAACCACTGACTGAAGAGCGTTAATTGAAATGTGCATTTGTGAGGCGATGACTAATTGACTTCCTTTCTTATTTCAACCGCGTGGTAACTTGAAATAATATAAGCTGCTACTTTTAAGTAATGTATATGACTCTTGAAGAGGCACGGTGGAATAATGGATAGCGGTTCGGATTAAGGAATCGGAGAACAGAATTAGAATTCCAGTCGAATCCATTACGTTCACTTACGTGCTAAAACCCTTGGGAAAAGTATGAATCCTCTTCTTCTCCCCCCAGCTATGGATAAATAGTAGGACAGGCAGGGTTTTATAGCTTTGGATGGCAACTGGTCTACCGCTGAAAGAAATGGCAACCTACCGCAGAAAAAAATGCCTCGTTGAAAGATACCATGATCGTCTAAGCGTGTATTACGCATGTCACCTAGCTGACTGATATGCCTCTTGTATTTAAAATGGATATATTTCCTAAAACTGTAATTTAAATAAACACAAATTATAGATTTTGAAATTTAATAATTTTGCTTTCAATGAAGCGGCAGGTCCCGCCTAAAAATCGAACTCGGGCTGAATATTTTATATTTGTGTTGATATCTTTATGTGGTAGTTTAAATGTGCTTGTGTTATTTTGTGACCATCGAAACTGTTCTATCTTCCCATCAATTCACTGTTGAAATTAATTGTTGTAACCGTAAGTTCTATTCTGATAGTTTCTTCTCTCGTACTTATCACCTGCAGGGTTTTTCTTTCGGCTTATTACTTTCAAATGCGATCTCCAGAAAAACAACTGAAACGTCTATCGTCACCTGCTTCATTGAATCCTATTACATTATTTTACTCTCTTCTCAACAATGTTTAATCAGTTTTTACACTCTCAGTAATCCATGGCGTCTTAGTAGCATTGTCGCCTTGCCTGTGATGAAATGATAAATGATGACACAGCTGAAAAATAAACGAAAAATGAAGTCGTGCGTGGAGCATCTTTTATCTGTTAAGCTAGTATTTCTACCTCAACAGCGTTTAACACTGAAGGTTACTCGAATGGACATACAACTGATGAAGACCTGAGGACACAACGGTCGAAACGTTGTCATAAACGCAACAATGTAAGTAAATTATATCAATAATAAATTCTTCTTGATTAGAGTTTAGACGGAGAACAAGCCAAGCCAACATTAAAATTTCAAATGTGTTTGGGGCTTCGCTCATTCCAGTGAAATTCCCCCTTGTGTATTGGCAAATAATTATAATACAGACGCCATCGACCTTAACATCAAACTTAATGGCCAACTAAGGCTGACTTTTAACAAGTAATAAAACCCGAAAATTTTCTCTCCGTAACGGGGGCCCTGCGCAATGCAATGAACTTCGTCTCCCAACACGGAAATAAAACGTAAAAGGTTAATAAAATTAACCCAGTTCATTCATGGACATTTTCAGCAAAATCAATGTTTAATCATTAAATACAATTAAGGCGAGAATTATTCAACTCGCATTTTAGAACAAGGCATCATAAAACCTTGAAAAGCACAAAACATTTCAACATATAAATGATAATTAATTGGTACACCGCACAGACTGAAATGGTAATGTTCGAATTATCAGTAATTGTAAAACTTTAGTAATATATCTTTGCCAGGAATCGATTCATAATTGGTTTGGAGTTAGTGGTGTTCAGGATTTCATTTTTCATGCACCTGAATTTAAAACAGCTGAGGTGTTACTGTCGTATTTTGCTTACACTTTGTAAGTTTCAAACTAAAACATAATAATTGGTTGAAGTTATGCAGGTAAACTCTCCGAGTGCAATTTTAAAGTCTGGAATCATGAATTTCAATTTGAGCGGAGTTAATTCGTCACATTTTCATTGTCTAGATGCTTGCATTTATTTAAGTGATCATAGTCACATTTATTGTGTTACAGATTTTAATAAAGTTTCAAATGCTTGTTTTTTCTTTAAATTCTACAGAACCAATCGCTTTAATTAACTGGAAGGCAAGTATATTTCCAAATACTTTCATGGTAATTTCTCTGAAGAACTTTGCTCTATATTATCCAGACTTTAAGAACATACCCGCAGTACTAGACTGGTATTGAGGTCTCATCATCTTATATCTGAATTGGCTAGATGTAAACGTAAGTTTTATGCTAAGAGTTTCTTCTCGGTTGGGCAACTCGTTTATGCCTTCTTGCTTCCTAGGGAACTTTGATCTTCAAAAATTTATATGCAACATAAGTAGTTATCTTCTGTCTTAATTCTTGTCCTTTTATTGTTCTCTCTCATTCATAACATTTTTTCTCATATTCTTTAACACTCAATAACCTCTTGTCTCTTAGAGATTTTACCATTTTGCTTGGGTTGAGATGAATAAAAAAAAGCCGTTAATACGCTCCTGTAGTTTTAGTCAGAGTTCAAATAGACCAGAAAAGGAAAAAAAAATGTTTCTACTTTAAATTTTCGAACTTTTCATCTGATCCATCATATAAAGTAAGGCATGCACATAGCTTTCGTTTCCATTTCATCATTTTCCTATAAATCAGGGATCAGTGTGTTCCTGCCTTCAATTCATGTTCACAGAATTGTTCTCTAGTTTTCTCGAAGAGATTTTTTTTTCGAGACTGTAATATTCCTTGTAACTAGCATATCAACATATTTTCACTGTAAAAGTACATACGTTTTTTTGAACCTTTAGAAATTTGATTTGATGGGAAATATATCCAAATACGAAAGGAATCATGTCTATATTGCTCGACGGCTAAGAATAGGCTCCTTGAAAATCCTATCTATCGTTCTCACGCTGGGTCAACTAATTAAAATTGACTTCTTTGTTTTGTCTTCCATTTGACCTCAAAGGTAACCACAGGAAGTCGTAACAGCGATGCACTTCCTCCTAAAAATAATAGTCGGCTAAAGTATTATTTAACAAAGGAAAGTAATATGAAATAGCGGAGTCAAGGAAAAAACATCCATTTGACAAACCGTTTTTTTTTTTGCGAGTACGAATGTTAACGTTTACCCAAAAGACAATACTTCCATTTTCAATCCCACCTAGTTCAAAAGATGTTAGTTGACAAAGAGTTTTTTTTTTCAGTTGTGTGTCTCATGTTATAATGGATACCATGTTTAGTGGCTTGGAACGAGAAATCTTCAAGTTCAAAATCAAATCGATATCGTTACTTTCACTTTCAGACAAATACTTTAGAGAATATATGTTAAATAACAAGATAGATATGACTCTCTAAATGTTATTGGCAACATTTACAGAGGACAACTATATATATATATATATATATATATATATATATATATATATATATATATATATATAATTATTTATTTAAAAAATATAACATAAATATGTTATAAAATCACTACAAAAATAGCCATTGTGTTGCAACACCTCTGGTGGCTTATCAAGTGATAAAATAAAAATATAAATATATACAAAAAAACGCAGAGACACACACACATATACGCACACATATCACACCCTGCGTACGTCATAACTGTCTTTGCTTACGTTATATGAAATACATCATTTGTCTCTACCCGCTCTGAGGAAGATTTAAGGAAGTCGGAAATATTGACCATATTGAAAAATGAACTTCCGAAATTACTTGAAAGAAATTCTAACGGAAGAAGAATTATTCGTAATCGGGAAAAATCGTTCAAGAAAATTAATCGACACAAAATATCTGTTAATTTAATATATATATATATATATATATATATATATATATATATATATATATATATATATATATATATATATATATTAATAACATTATTGGTAATCCTTATGGATTTTCTAAGAGGAAAAGGATCCTTTGAGAGATCTGTGGCAAAAGACAGTGATAATATTATTATATAATGACGAACAAAATATATATGTATTTGTCTGTGTGTGTGAGTGTGCGTATATGTCTCTGAATATCTATCTATCTATCTATCTATATATATATATATTATGAATTAATTTATTTAAAATATGTTTTTTTCAGCTACACAGTTCTAACCATGTTTCAAAAATGGAAGCTAAAAGCCCCCAATTTAATTTTGTAATTAAATTAAAGACATTAGTTCCATTTCATTTTTGGAGTAACTTATAAAATTACTGGGTTTTAAATACACAGCTAAAACAAAATTCATGTTTCCAAGGTTACAGATAAATCTATTTTTCTAGACAGGGGTGTCTAGGTGTTCAATATGTCTATATTTTAATGTATCAGTTATTGCTACTTTTGGTAGTGGGTAGGGATCTATTTTTTAATGAAATCTAACATCCTTTAAAAGCGTGTCGTCTGGATATTTTTTTAAATTTATATTGTTAACGGCTAAAATTCTTACGGCATTTTTTTCTACGTATATTGAAAGATTTCTTTTGGGGGGTATTTAGGTAAGAATACTTTTTATTTAACTACGATTTGAAATATTTTTACTTTTAAATTTATTATAGTATAATTCTTTTAAGAACAATTTAAATGTAGTTAGAAGCCTTTACAGTTTGTAGAATTATTGTCACATCAAGTATATTACGATTTTTAAAATTTTATATTTAAATATTACTAAAGTAAAATTTTCATTTCCCTGATTTAGTAAACTTTATTTATTTATTTAAAAGTTTATGTTAGAATTCATTTTAATGTTCTACAATTTTAATTACAACTTTTTAATATTTTCATTAGTAGTTTTTATAGACTACATTTCATGTAATAGAAGTAAATAGAGTTACTTACAGTCAGTAAAATTATTTTTCTATATCAACTATATTTATATTATGATTTTTTTTTAAATTTTATATTTAAATATTTTTAAATAATTTTTTTTTTCCTTACAGCAAAAATAGCTAATTCATTTCTCTGATTTAGTAAACTTTATTTATTTAATTCCAATTTTAAAAGAAGTTTAGGTTAGAATTCATTTTAATTAACTACAATTTTAATTACAACTTTAAAATATTTTCATTATTAGTTTTTATAGACTATAAATGTATTAGAGTTACCTACAGGTAGTAAAATTATTTTTTCTATATCAAGTATATGTATATTACGATTTTTAAAAGATTGTATATTTAAATATTTTTTAAGTAAAATTTTTTTCTTACGGCAAAAATAGCTAATTCATTTCTCTGATTTAGTAAACTTTATTAATTTATTTAATTACAATTTAAAAGAAGTTTAGGTTAGAATTCATTTTAATTAACTACAATTGTAATTACAACTTTAAATTATTTTCATTATTATTATTTTTTTATAGACTATATTTCATTTAATAGAAGTAAATGTATTAGGGTTACTTACTGTCAGTAAAATTATTTTCTATATCAAGTATATTTATATTACAATTTTTAAAAATTTTATATTTAAATATTTTTTTAAGTCAAATTTTTTTCTTTACGACAAAAATAGCTAATTTATTAAACTTTATTTATTTATTTAATTACAATTTAAAAGAAGTTTAGGTTAGAATTCATTTTAATTAATTTCAATTTTAATTAAAACTTTAAAATATTTTCATTATTAGTTTTTATAGACTATATTTCATTTAATAGAAGTAAATGTATTATAATTACTTATTATTTTCTTTTTTTAAGAAAAACGAGTAAACGTAATAGAATTACTTACAGTATATAAAATTAATATTTCATGTTAAATATAAGTATGTATATTACCTGATCCTATTTTATGAATTTATTTTTTTTAAATATTATTTAAAGAGAATTTTTGACAATGACGGCATAAAATAGCTATTTCATTTCTCTGATTCAGTAAATTTTTATTTTTATAAACTTAGTAATATATAGTTTCTCATGTATGCACAAAGGACATGGGTCATTTAATGACCTACATATTCTAGCTTTTCTTATTAACTTCCATTTTACTGTAGGTGTTTTATTTGATTCTTTTAGGTGCCAGAAGTATTTCGATAGAGATGTCTGATTTTTATATTTATTTATCCTAAATGAACTTTGATGTTGGTTGCATCGTTTTTTGAAATCGTAGCTAGTACAACCTATATATATTTTTATGTTTTCAGGACTTTCAATCCAAGAGATATTGCATTAGTATACTAATGATTCAGTATAACATTTATTTTGTAGAGGGCAGTTTTGAGGGTTTCTACAGTTACATAATTTTCGTTTATTTTCATCAGTTTTTATTTTTAGTTTGCCATTGTCTAAATTTTTGGGGTTTTGGTATAAGTGTTTATTTAAGATATTAGCATTATGGTTCTTAATAATTTTTTCTAAGTTTTCCGTACAGCTATAACTCAATTTTAGTGTGTTTTTATTGAAAATAGTACTTAGTTTACTTTCACTAGGAAAATGCTTGACTATTAATGCGAGGAATTTTTGTCCTAATTTGTTCTTTACTATTTGGTTGTATGGGGGCGTATACCAAATTATTTTTCTACATCTGTTTTTTTTTATGTTTTTCACTTTCATTTTTTATATAAGTTAGTTTTGGGTTTTTGTAGCCACTTACTTTTAGAGACTTATTATAAGAATTGATATGCTCATCAAAAATCTTTTCATTTGCTGAATTTGTACTTATTCGTTTACTGATAGATAACGGTATATGTTTAATTATAGTTGGCGGGGTGATTTGATTTAGGGTGTATACATATAAATGATTGGTGTTGGGTTTTTTATAGGGTGTGTATGTATTTTTATTTAGATCCAATGTTATATCTAAGAAGTTCCCTTTTTTTAATTTAGTGCTAACCCTAATTTTTAAGCCCATGCTTTTAAATTCTTTATATAAAACCTTTTTAATTCTATCTATTTTGAAGTTGGTTGAGTTTCTAATAACCATAAGGCCATCGTCTCTGTACAATCGATGTCGGTTATATTAATATCACGTTGCGCTGTAAGGTTGTATAATATAAAAAGACCAATGAGATCAGAAGACTCAGTTGAATATTAATTCTTAATCCATTGCTCACCTTTATGTATAAGTACCGATTTTTTCGCATATAAAATAATGTTCTTTTCTTCATCTGTAATATCTGTATAGTGGGTGGCAAAGTCCAACACATTCAAAAATAGTTCTTTAGATATTGATTGGTAATAATTATCAATGTCAAACTGCATTAGTGTACAATTGTTTTTTTCCTTTTAAGTGAGTAAACCAGTTTATCACTTCCTTGGTATTAATCCAAAGTTTAAGGCTTATTTTTTCCTTAATTTGTTTATTTACCCTTTCAAGGATCATTTTACTTATTTTTCCGATCTCCGGTCTTGTAGGATTTATTATCCTTGTAGTGGGATTAGCCTCAAAATCTGGTTTATGGTCCTTTAAGGTTATGTAGCATTCTTTTTGATATAGTTGACCTACCCTATCACTGATCATTAGTTTATCAGTGATTTCCTTACTGCTAGTATTGATATTCCGAACTATGTTGGTGTCATTTTTATTCGCTTTCTTGTAGTTCTTATGCAAGTCCTTATTTATTAGGTCGTTGTATTCCTTTATGGTTGTTTTATAAAAGTTTTCAGTTTTGTCGGATTTTACTAAAATTTTATCTGTAGCATTAATATCCTTTACAAACATATCCAGTCGTTTCTGGAAGTAGCTTTCCTTGTCATGGAAATTTATGTTGTTAATTATTTCCAGTTGGTCCTTTTCGAAAGCGAACAAACTATGAATAAATGGTGCTGCATTTTTACTGTTAAAACCGTAAGTTTCCTTGTAGTTTTTGTTTTTATAATCATTCTTATTAAGGAATAAGTATAATAAAATTAAAAGAAAAATATTTCAAATCGTAGTTAAATAAAAAGTATTCTTACCTAAATACCCCTCAAAAGAAATCTTTAAATATACGTAGAAAAAAATGCCGTAAGAATTTTAGCCGTTAACAATATAAATTTAAAAAAAAATCCAGACGACACGCTTTTAACGGATGTTAGATTTCATTGAAAAATACATCCCTACCCACTACCAAAAGTAGCAATAACTGATACATTAAAATATAGACATATTGAACACCCAGACACCCCTGTCTAGAAAAATAGATTTATCTGTAACCTTGGAAACATGAATTTTGTTTTAGCTGTGTATTTAAAATCCAGTAATTTTAAAAGTTACTCCAAAATTCGCTTGAAAATGAAATGGAACTAATGTCTTTAATTTAATTACAAAATTAAATTGGGGGCTTTTAGCTTCCATTTTTGAAACATGGTTAGAACTGTGTAGCGGAAAAAACATATTTTAAATCAATTAATTTATAATATTAATGCTCTGTAAATTTACATCGAGCACTATTTTGTAAAAATAAAAATATCTATAAGAACACTGGATTATATATCTTACTGTTCTTTATATATATATATATATATATATATATATATATATATATTTATAATTTATTGGTAATCCTTATGGGATTTCCAAGAGAATATGGATCCGTTGAGAGCTGTGCCAAAAGACAGCAAAATTATTATATAATGACAAACAACATATAGATATATATGTGTATGTATATATATATATATATATATATATATATATATATATATGTGTGTGTAAATTTATTTATATATATATATATATATATATATATATATATAGAGAGAGATAAATAGCGTATATGTATACTTAGCGATATATTTATTGTTGAATTAATACCTGATATAGAACTGCATCAATCTCGATCAAAAACCTTCATAGTGTTGTGCCCGTGAAAGACTTAGAAGGATTATTCGTAATTTGTAATAGTCGATCAATTAAATTAATCGACACAAAATGTCTCCTGTCTTTAATATATATATATATATATATATATATATACAAATATATATATATATATATATATATATATATTGTGTGAGAGATAAATTGCGTATATGTATACTTAGCAGTATATTTATTGTTGAATTAATACCTGATATAGAACTGCGTCAATCTCGCTCAAAACCTTCAACAGTGTAGTGCGCGTGAATCACATTAACTTTATCTCTCTCAAAGAAATTTTCTTTTCTCAAGGATGAAGCCATATTTTGGCAGTGAATCTGAAATTCATCTCAGATGTATCAAATGAAAGATTCTATCTATTGTCCTCCCCGAAACATGTACTTTCACGTGTGTAAACACACACAAACACACACACATAGAAACACTGACGCGCACAGTCCTATACGTACACAGACACAGGCACGCATACACCGAATTACTTTTTGCCTTTTGCAAATATACTTTAGATTTCCTGTCGAATGTGTTGGCGAACATGATACTTCACTTCAAACGTTAAAGCGGACAGGGGTTTTTTTTTACCGGAATTGAATGAAATGTCCAAGGACACATTTGTCTTCAAAAGATCTTTAGGTCACGAAATATGATTTAAGCCTTCACCACAATCAACTGCCTTCATCTCAAATGGCGCTCGCTCTAACCCTTCTCTGTGTCGCACTCCCTTTCTGTTTCTCTACACATTCTGTTTTATTCTCTATGTCTCTCTCTCTCTCTCTTTCCGCACCCATCTCAGTATCTGTTACACCAAGCGAGACATGCTATACATAGATACTAGCTTTCTAATCTATAGATAATACTACACTGTGACTGTCAGAATTAAAAAAAAAACAAAAACAACTGGCTAAAACTGTAAAACATGATTTTTTTTATTATTCATAACCGTATCCCCCCAAGCAAAGCGATAATGCCACTAAGACGCAATGGGTCTAATGGGAACGAAAGTGAATAAAAATGAGATTATTGAAAATCGCGAGAATTGAAGAAAGGGTATAAATGAACAGGCTTTAAGAACACAGAAGATGGCGATTGACATTGCATTTAAATTTTTGGAGCTTGTAGTTATCAGAAAAGCAATGGAATTCCACAGGTGGAAAGTCCGAGAAAACGGAAACTGTTTGAGTCGAAGTGACGGTGATACCTGGCTAGGTCAACAGTGAAATGATAAGACCTAGTTGCCAAATTCATCCCACGCTTGAATGCATGCAGTTGGGGCAACGGAAAATAATCTTGACCGAGTAGCTACCATGAAAATAGTTGTAAAACAGGCAGAGGTTGACGGGATACGAGATGCCTAGTCAGCATCGTTTGTATTGCAGACCCCTTTCTGAATCTCGAGATGATCAGTAGAAGCAACAGGCAAGACAACAGTATTCAATACACGGACGAATGGTATATTTACAAATTTGAAAGATAAATTCTGGCCATGAAATTCTTTTAGCATGACAAAGTGAACCAACTTTCCTTGTAGCAGACATAGAAATTGACCCGATATAGTCGCTCTACTTCGTCTATGTGGAAAACGTGAGGCCAAGAAGGCGTAGAATGTTGTTCCCCTGTAGTTCAGCATCAGCCAGCCTGATCGTAGACAGAAAAGTATCTCTGTGGCGTTTAAATGTAAGCAGTTTTTTTTTCGACACGTTGATATTTAAAAGCCATTTCTTGTCCCAGTAAACCACTAATTGAGGGTTTTTTTCAAGATTAATTGCCAGAATTATGAAACTTCAGAAAAATAAAAAACACTTTTGTGACATTCAGAATTCTGAGTAAGTTTTCATCCATGTTGAGAGATGAATAAATGACAGAAACCTGACCTTTAAATTACAGGATGATATCAGCTTGAGATAACGGGACAACATAACAACAACAAAACCAATAATAATAATAATAATAATAAACACCCTTAATAGATATAGATTTTGTCACAAAGATTAGGGAACTGTGACTACATCAGAAATCAAAGATAATAATAAAAATAATAATAATAATCCAGAAACACTTGATCATCTTTTATCAAGTTGCACGATATTGACACGCACTGAATATAAAACCCGGCATGACAGAGTGGGCCAATATCTGCACTGGGAAATCTGCAACTTTTACGGGAAGGAAACTGAAAGAAACTGGTATGAACACCACCCAGACCCGGTTACGGAGATAGGACCTGTTACAATTCTATGGGACTACACAATACACACTGAAAAACAATCAAAGCCAACCGCCCAGATATTGTTATTAGAGACGACAAACAAAAACGGTGCCTCCTTATTGATATGGCTGTCCCTGCAGACTGCAATGTATCATTGAATATATTCAAAAAGCTGTCAAAATACAAGGACCTTGAAATAGAAATCTCAAAAATGTGGCACATGGGAACATCAACAATCCCTTTTGGAGTTGGAGCCCTCGGATTGGTTGGAAAAATATTCCAGTAGACTAACTGAAGAGATTCCTGGAAGTCCATGCCACAAAGAGATACAAAAAATTGTTCTGACAAGTACAGTCCACACTTTACGAAGGGCTTTATCTGTGTCATTTTTTTTTGTCATGATGCCATTTCTAACCTTAAGTACCTGCTCGGGACACGGAAAGAAATGTGTAAACGCCAGAAATCAAAGGAAATAAAAATAATAGTAATAATAACAACGAAGTAGAAGTAACTGTCTAAGATCTAATTATTACTAACGGTAGTGAGTGATAGAATCACTCAACGAATTGCTTCACCTTACCACGGCATACACTCATTCCACATTAAAATGCCTCTTCTCCGTACCGTATCCGGTAAATTGCTGGACAGTAAATTGCCCGAAAAATAATTTCTCGAACTATCAATTGCTCGAAAGGCAGTTTGCTCGAAACCAGTGGTTAAAAAAAATAAATCTACATTGTTTCTAATATTTACTATAAGATAAAATAATACAACTTTATTTTTGTTAACTGAACAGTTAAAATTAAAGAATGAGTACATTTATATAGCAGGTCTTATTTTTTTCTTCTCGAAAGGTAGTTTTGCTCGAAACCTGTGGTTAAATAATGATAAAATACGAGCTAAGCATTTCCGTTTTTTTTTTTTTTTTTTTGTACATTTCTAGTAAACCATATTGTTCACTCTTTCGTCCTTAATATATAGATATATCCATCCAAACACAACTTCTTTCATTTTTCGCTCTCAACAAAAGTTATGTCCATCATTAGGGTTCGAGATCTCCAAAATTATTGCAATAGAAATAGAAAACAAATATAGAAAAAAAAAAATCAGGACTTCTAACGTTGAGTGTTGTGGCTCATTTTATATCCAGCTCCGTTGACGTGTCGTGAGACGGCGCAGTTTACGTGTTGCTTCAGGCTTCGAAATTGCTTTGAACAATCTGCCTTTCGAGCAATTGATAGTTCGAGAAATTATTTTTCGAGCAATTGATTTCGAGCAATTTACCGAGATCCTCCCCGTACGACCATCGAAGTTAAGCAAAGTCAGTATCTAGATGGGTGACCGCTTGGTAATAACAGGTGCTGTAAACTTGAGCGGGTGGTGTAATGGTTAAAAGCTTGGTATTGTTCATCGGAGAGCAGAATTCCAATTCCCTTTCGGTTCGTCATATTCCCTTCCGCGCAAATACACCAAGGGAAAAGTATAACTCCCCCTGTTTTCCCTCCAGCTATGGATTAATTAGTAAGTTTTGTATAAGTAAACCATTATTTTCTTCCTCTTTCTTCACCAAAGTTCCTACAATCTAAATATATATATATATATATATATATATATATATATATATATATATATATATATATATATATATATATAATAAAACAGACCACTTTAATAATGTAATAAGTTATTTCACCACAACCCTTTAACAGGGCTCTGGATCATCAGACTTTTCTTCCAAAGGTTGAAATGAAAAATGAAAAGAAATTCACTCGTTTTTGACGGACCGCATCAAGCATATGTAAAATTAACGAAGTGAGGAAGTGAGGTGGGAGAGAAGATAAGATATGAGTGGGTTAGATGTACCATTTCAATTCCTTATTCTTAACCCCACTGTGTGTCGGCTAACGCGTATTGTCTCTAGATATAGGTGGGTAAAAGGTGGGGAGAAGACCAACATTAAAGGAAGAACACACACACACACACACACACACACACACACACACACACACACATATATATATATATATATATATATATATATATATATATATATATATATATATAGTGGCTTTAAATAAACTGCAAAAGCCGTTATAAACTAGCCAATCAATCAACTTGCCATATAAAACGCAGAGAGATTTTAATTCATTTTCTTTTCAATAAAACATGTCTTATATTCTTAGATAGGCCGTAACTCTTTAACAAATATGTCAGAGCTAGGATTGTGTAATTAATTACTTCACCGGATTAAAGGAACCAACATTGGGCCTTATTTCGTTCAGAGAAGTACGTTAGTCTAATATTCAAAATATGCAGTTGTTTTATTTAACAATAGCTCTCGATATATTATCTATAGTGGCGTATGTCATCTTACCATGTTTTACAGTCCCTACATCCATTTGTGCTGGTCTTGTTAATCTCCATTGCTTGTATGAACTTGTACAGTATGATGTCGCTGTTCACTTCAATTTTTACTGTTAATGTCATCAGTTCATTTAACTAACCGGATGGTCTGTCTGTAACAGTGAAATAAAACATTTGTCAAGAAAATCTGGCTTTGAATTCTCCTGTGCCGTTACGACTTTATTAGTCCAAAGCTAATTTCATATCGTCTCGCGATTTTATTTTCTTCTTCCTCAATCCTCTGAATTTGAAGGAAGTCAATGGATGGAGTTAATGTACTTACTACAAATATTTTACTGCTCATTATTCCAATGCTTGGATTTATCAAATAAATTACTGAAAATGCCAAAATTTTACGAACACAAGAGAGACTTGAGTTTGAACAAACAATCTCTTTCGTTTTGCATGCTGGAGTTTGATTTCACTAATGTTACCATAACGAAAAAGAACATAATTCTTTAAGGAGAAAGTGGATCGTAAACTTAACTTTATTACCAACTATAAACAAACGTCTAAAACATTACATTACATCACAATCTTTCTTTGAATTCATTCTTAAAGAATCTAACTTATATCTATCTCATACAAAGGATTCATACTTAAAGAGGTCAGACATAAATTAGAATCATATGACATCCGGGTGCACTGGCTAACAGCTCAAAAGTGAAGACATCAGAACTCCCATTAGACAGACATACATACACAATTACGAATACACATTACCATGTGACTCGGACTTAAACACAAACTAATCTTCAAAATACTGCATTCACATAGAATTATCTACGGTTTGAATGCACGTGACCCAGACATAATTGAAAATAACAGTGTTTTCAGTTTTTTGTCTGTTTTGTCTGAATCTCTGGCGAAGCTTTAATGAAAATGAAGATGTTAGATTCTCATACGTTTTCATTTTGTTCTTTATTTTATCACACACACACACACACACACACACACATATATATATATATATATATACTTATGGAGTTAATATTTGTCTATATTTCTGAGATGAGGTATTATGTACATTATTTACATTATTCGGACTATGTGATTAGATCCAGTGACAGGACCCAAAGAGTGTGAGTTCAATACTCGGTTAAGGCAGTGGAGAACTTTCAGAGGGAAATTAACAGGAGATAACTAATAACTGACATCCATTAAACATGGCACGTGGAACTAGAACAGTCTACTCCAGGGTTAAGTTCGACATTCCAACCACCTGAAGAAGGCCGGGGCGTAACACGACTGAAACCTTGTAATAAATATGGCGACAAAGACGAGGACAATAGTCCGAATAATGTAAATAATGGAGTTAATGTTGTTCCACACTTACTACAAATCTTTTACTGCTCATTATTCCATTAGTGGATCATATTTTAAGATATACCTTTTTACACCGGACGAGCTTTTGCAGTAAAAACTAATCTACAATATGGTGGACTCTCCCATTGTATTTGACGTATGAGTGTCAAGCAGCCCAGACACCAGCACATATTTTTTAAGCATTCAACCCCAAGAAAGGCGGGAAGTCACTAGCACGCAAAGGGTTACAGAGAGTTGGAGCGAGAGCAAATAGTAGTGATAGAGGAAAGGATGAAGAGAACGATAGGGGATAGATCAAGGCATCTGGAGACGTCGATTGACGTTACATTTGAATATTTGGAGATTATAGCTATCAGGGAAACAGGAAAGGGGGAGAGAGTTCCACGGGCGAGAAGTACGAGACCTGGTTATTGGAGTAGAAGGGACGGCTACATTTAACAGTTTCGACAGTGAAAGGGTGAGAAATACATACCAGCCTAGTTGAGCTCTTAAATTCACGAAGTCTGGGAAGCAGCGAAAGCAGCTCACCAGAGCAGTTACCGTAAAAGTATTTGTAAAAAAAGAAAGAGGGAGGCAACGGCACGTCTGTGAGAGAACGGCTGCAGACGATATGATTTGATTATAGTGGTGAAGTCTTTGTGCAGAAGGAACAACACTTATTGAAGGCCCGAATACAGAGACATAGTGCACTAGGTGCTACAATGTCCCCAAACGACTGTCCGCAGGTTTTGAATTCAAAGTTATCCTTATCCTAAACCAGTTGCCGTCCAAGACTATAGATCAATGTCTGGTTGGAGAAGAGTAGGAATTATACATTTTCCCAGGGTATTAGCACGTAAGTGAAATGAATAGATTCGACTGGAATTCGAACTCAGCTTTCCGATTCCTCAATCCGAGCCGCTATCCATTACTCCACCACTTTCGAATTCCAGTCGAATCCATTACATTAACTTACGGGCTAACATCCTTGGGAAAGGTATAAATCTGTTTCTTCTCCCTCCATCTATGGGTAAATAGCAGGACAGACTGGGTTCTATAGCTTTGAGTGGCCACTAATCTAAGGATAAGGACAACCTTGATTTCAAAACATGCGGATGGTCGTTTGTGGACCTTGTGGCACGTAGTGCACCAGGTCTCTGTATTCGGCCCTTCAAAAAATGTGGTTGTTTCTGCACAAAGCCTTCACTATAATCAAATCATACGTGCTAGTGTGTAGCTGTCGGTTCATAGCAACTGTACCGCTTGATCTTCAAACGTCAAATACGACGAGAGAGTCAACCAATCTACAGTATACACTTAAATATCGTCTTAAAATACAATTAATTCTTGTTTTCTATTAAAAATGTATTAAAATATCTAACTGGCGAAAGAATGGACATGAAAACTTTAATCAAGTAAAAACTCCCAAACTCGATGCATTATTCGCATATTTTCCTTTTGTGGTTTATGAAACTGTCTTTCAAGAACCTTAACAAGATACCAAGGACGTGTCCAGGAAGACACGGGGTTATTGAATGTTATAGAATATGGGGAGAAAATTACCATTAATGAGAGAGGACATTTAAAGAACAAAAAATAATAACATTTAAAGATAATGTTTAGCATTACATTTAAATATTTGAAGATCAAAGTTGACTTGGAAGCAAAAAGCCGGAAAAGTATTCCACAATCGAGAAGTGCGAGAGAAGAAACTGTTAGCATAGGACTTACTGTTACATCTAGCGATTTAAACTCTAAAAGATAAAAAAACTTACCGCCGTTCTAGTAGTATGCTTAAATTCATAAAAACGAAGTATGATAGCAGAAAGTTCGTCAGAACAATTACCATGAAAGTATTTATAGAAAAGGAACAAGAACGCCACGTTAAGGCCGTTGGAAAGAGACTGAAATCGAGATGCCAGGTTAGATTGCAGATAATTCTTTGGATTTTATCAAGAATCTCTAATCGCTAAGTGCGAGGGAAGAAAATGTTAGCATAGGACTTACGGATAGATCTAGCCGTTTCATATGTAGAATGATGAGACCTTTTCACCAATCTCGTAATGCACTTGAATTCATAAAATCTAGGTAAAAGAGTGTGGTACAATGCCAAAAGGATGGTAAGGGAAAAGCTGGTCTTCAGTCGGTCTTATCATAAACTGATCTAATCGCAATTACAGACCGAAACATACCAAGGTATTCCTTACACCAAAACAACACATTCTTATCATTATTGCTACAGCCACCCTAATATGAAGCTCTAAATAATTCTCATATGTACAATTTGTCTGTGGGAGTTGGGAATAAATATAACAACATTTAAATGTGAAACCCTAATGAATAATGGAATATTCACCAGAACAATTACCGTGAAAGTATTTTTAAAACAGGGACAAGGCAGCTAGGTTACGTCGAATAGACAGTGACTGAAATCGAGATGCCAGGTCAGAACTAATAACATTGCAGATTTGTCTTTGAATTTTATCAAGAATCTATACATTTATAACAGAGGCAGCAAATCAAAAAGGCAAGGACAAATGGTAGATTTAATATAGATTTCGGTGAGAAAAATGCTTTAGTTCGACACAGTGAAACACCTTTCCTAACTACACTCTTTTCACTGGTGGGGTGGGGATAATTGCAAAGTTGGTTTCTTTATCATACGGCTCGGAAGAGGAGTACTACTGTTGTTCAAAATCATTTTCCCAGTTTGCTTTCTTCTCTGCTGGGCCACTTTCATGAAGTGTCGTAAAAGACAAGGAAATTTTGAAAGAAGAGCGTGATAACAAATCGGAATTTCGTGAGATAAATATTCGATGACTTGAGATATTCCCCTCCCTGCTATTATTTAACGCGAAATACAAATAAAGATGAAAAACAGAATTTTCATGCCGGAAATGGCAAAATAAGTAAAATAAATAAATAAATTTCAAAAAATGTGGAAAAAAAAAAGCACGGAAGAAGACAGAGATATAGAAAGAGAAAAAGAGGAAATATGAATGAGATGGGAGGGAAGAGAAAGAGTAGAGGAGAGGGAGAGTCAGAGAGATGGGAGGGGAGAGAAAGAGAGGAGGGGGAGAGTCAGAGAGGTGGGAGATGAGAGAAAGAGTAGAGGAGAGGAGAGTCAGAGAGGTGGAGATGAGAGAAAGAGTAGAGGAGAGGGAGAGTCAGAGAGGTGGGAGGGGAGAGAAAGAGTAGAGGAGAGGGAGAGTCAGAGAGGTGGGAGGGGAGAGAAAGAGTAGAGGAGAGGGAGAGTCAGAGAGGTGGGAGGGAGAAAGAGGAGGGAGAGGGAGAGTCAGAGAGGTGGGGGAGGGAGGAGAGGAGAGGGAGAGTAGAGGAGGGAGGGAGAGTCAGGAGAGGGAGGTGGGAGGGAGAGAAAGAGGAGGAGAGGGAGAGTCAGAGGTGGGAGGGAGAGAAAGAGTAGGGAGATTCAGAGGGAGGAGAGAAAGAGTCAGAGAGGAGAGTCAGAGAGGTGGTGGGGAGAGAAAATAAAAAGTCGCTTTTGCTTTTGTAACGTTCCTTTGTTCTTTGTTTACAGATACCAAGATATAAAACTGGACGTTATTTACATAAATTTACAATTTCGATTATCGTCTTGCCAGAATTTATGATCAAGATTATCGCAAAGTTCAATTGAAGGTTTTAATTGCTTTGGCCAATTGATTTTTTTTTCTCCTTTTCATTTTGTTGGCGTATTAATTTTCTCAAAAATCGATTCTCTTTATTTTTCATTCGGGGCTGAAATTAATTCTCAAGGCGACAAATTATGAAAAAAGATGATTTAAATATCACATATGAAGTTTCCATGGTGGATATTTTTCTAAATATACCGATGCTTGCTGACATTTGACCATTATCAACCACCACGAATAATACCTTTTATAATAATAATAATTAATGATGCTGATAATAATAATAATAATGATGATAATATTAACAATAACAATATTATTATTAATAATAATAATAATAATAATAATAATAATAATAATAATTGGGGCCCTCGAATTGGTTGGAAAAGATTCCAGTAGATTAATTGAAGGGATTTCTGGAAGTCCATGCCTCAAAGAGATACAAAAAATTGTTCTCACAAGTACAGCCCACACTTGACAAAGGGCTTTATTTATGTAAAATATGTGTTTTTTTATTTATTTATTTATTTATTTTTTTTTTTTCAGTGGAAAGTGTCATGATGCCATTTCTAACCTTAACTCTCTGAGCGGAACCCGGAAAGAGATGTGTATACGCCAGAAATGAAGGGAATTATAATAATAATAATAATAATAATAATAATAATAATAATAACCAGCAAAATCCAACAACCTTGTAAAAGTGAACATCGACATTAAAAAAGATTATGGGAGGATTTCCATCGCATTTCTCTTCCGGCTTTAAATGCAATGTCAATTGTTATCTTCTGTATGTTGCCTTCCTATTCTTTTCTTGTCCTCCCTAATACTAGTTTGTTTGTTTTTTTCATATTCGATAAGTCTCAGTAATCCGACACATCCTGGTACCTTTATTGCCTTGACTGGGATGGAATGATTTAAAAAAAGGCTGGTAATAGAAGGGAAGATTTCATGGACAGTGTGAAAGGATCACGGAGGCCATTAAACCAAATGATTCATAGTATTGGTTGATGAATAAAGCGATTTACAAAGCGAAGTAGATAGCCTAGTTATAACCTCCGACCTAATACGACACATGAATACATTTTTTATAGTATTCGGGGTCACTCGAGGTAGAGGATTATAGTATAAGAGATAGTTTATGTGGATAGGAGTAGAAGATAACAGGTTAAAACTGTGTTGATCATGGAAACATCCACTTGAGAGTCGGTCCCACAGAGTAGCGGCTCGCGGAAAGAAGATGTTCGAGCGGCACTCACAGATGGAATGCGGAGGGAATGACGGTGGTTTGTTACAATGTGAGTGTCATGGCGGGTCCTAGCCAGAATTTTTGAAAAGGGGAACTAAGGAATGTAGTAGCGATAGAACAGTGAGAAGCGTGCCACATCCTCTGTGTGTGTGCGTGTGATATATATATATATATATATATATATATATATATATATATATATATATATATATATATATATATATATATAGAGAGAGAGAGAGAGAGAGAGAGAGAGAGAGAGGTTGGAGGGTGGAAAATAATCTCTCAACCCCCAGGATTCTGAGACTCTTGAGATCCTTTTTTTTTATTGAGATTGGAAAGTGGGGACTTGGCGGCTATTGCCCAAATACGACAACTGCTCTCTATTTTAAGCCCGATCTAGATCTTGCAAAGGTAAGGGATAGCATGTGGAATCATGTACTTAATGGACTAGTACAGGGCACCGACAATTTTTTCTGCATCTTTATAGATCGATCCTATGTACATGTTCCACGAGCTCAGTCGTAATAGTCTCTCATGGCACGACGCCACCCCGACTGGACATCCATTGACATTGTGACTGATGAGAGTTTTGAATCCTATCGCCGATGATGGAATGTAGCTTGTCTGGTTTTCGAGGCATTGAATGTAACCAGTCAGATTTTTTTCCCCACCAAGATGTTGTATGTAAGCAAGATCGGATGACCAGTCTCTGGTCATTACGAATTTTGGAGGACTGTCCCAAAGAGCGGCTGCTTCCACCAAGCGAATTCAGGCCTTAAAGAAATACAAAACATTGTACTCACAAGGACAGCTTACACCTTACGAAGGGTTCTATCTATGTAAATTATGTATGATCTTAGGTTAACTATTTTTTTTACAAAAATACTCCGTGGAAAATGATATGATCATATTTCTGACCTTAGATCCCTGGCTGGTACCCCGAAGGAAATGAGTATACAATAGAAATCAAAGGATATAATATTATTAAGAATAATAATGATGATGATAATAATAATAATAATACAAGTGTTTTGATATTGATATGTCAGTCCCTGCAGACTGCAATGTTTCTTTAAAGATCTTCAAAATCTATCAAAATACAAGGACCTTCAAATCGAAATCTAAAATATGTGGAGCATGATGACATTAACAATTCCAATTGTAGTTGGAGCCCTCGGATTGATTGGAAAAGGTTCCAATAGACTCATTGAAAGGAATCCCTGGTGGCTCATGCCTTAAAGAAATACAACAAATTGTTTTCACAAGTACAGCCTACACATAATGAAGGGCTTTATGCAAAGATTGTGAGATTTTTTTTTTCAAAACTACTCAGTGGAAAATGTCATGTTGCCATTTCTGAGCTTAGGTCTCTGGTCAGGACCCGGAAAGTAATGAGTATGCACCATAAACCAAAGGTAAGATAATAATAATAATAATAATAATAATAATAATAATAGATTTTTAAGATCTTTCTGTTTGGTACAGTTAACATATTATGGAAAATACTACCCATCAAATATATCCATCACAACCTCACGGGAGAACTTGGATCAACAGAGCTTCATTGGAAAAAAAAAAAACAGTGCTAAAGAAAAAAAAATAAATTCATCAAAAATGATAGGTGCTATCTCTTAGACATAGCCATTCTGGTTGAGGAAGCTTGTTTTATTTGTATAAAACCAGTGCCCCAGTATTAATAGAGAAATTACTGAAACAAGTACGGAGACACACTCTAAGGAAAAAAAACAAGCAACGCTGAAATACCACAAATTATGCTCATGAACTACACTTATATACTAAACATAATGGAAGCACTAATAAAAAAAGAAAGAAAAGTCAACACTCAATAACATCAATTATGAACACGGTCAAAATTTTCTGACGGTGTTTAGAAAATGAAAGTAAAAACGTCATTATAACTCTAGATATATATTTAAATAATGCATATACTCAGTTAAAAATCAAAATCATCCTTTAAAATACCTAAACAAAATGAAATTCCTTGGATATGCAGAACATTTGGACCATTTTTCATATTTATGTCCAGAAAAGAAACTCCTTATAAGAACACAAGAAAAATTGAATAAAATACTTAATTACGGTACCTTGTCAATCGGCTTTAATGAAACCTCTATAAGACGGATTGCTGTATAGATACATAATTATATAAATTGTAAGAGAATCTGCAATTAGACATTATATTTTTGTTGATGTTTAATTTTTATATGTGCATTTAACACTGGTTTAAAATTTTATGAGATTTATTTTTGTGCAGCCATCTGTGCGTCTCTGCAGTTGACTGTTCGCGCGCGTGTGTTCATCTGCGCGGATATGCGTACGTGTAGAGTATCGGAATAATTTGTCCCTTACGCCATTCTACACACACACACACACACACACATATATATATATATATATATATATATATATATATATCGGAAAGAGTTTATAGTTGTTTATTGTGAGACCGGAAACTGCCTACACAATAGACTCTTCCAGGCCTATATTAAGTAGGTGACATAGCACTCTAGAGAGAGACAGAGAGTGACACAGAGAGAGACACAGAGAGACAGTGATAGTCTAGTACGACTACCAGTATTGGACACTAACATATAGTAAGCTCCGTTTACACTATCTCTGTAACCTGTTGTTAATATATCTTTCTTACTTCTAATCCGTGTTCCCAACTTTGGCCCCACATCAGTGGCGACGAGGATTCTAGAAACGCACTCACGGCGAAACCTCAATACCTTACCAGTTCCACATCTGTGTCGACGAAGAATTCGAGAAACGCATTTACGTCGAAAACCGCAATACTTTGTCAGTCCCACAACAGTGGCGACAAAAAGATTCGAGAATTTCGTCTCACCATATCAATAGTGACAGTACTCGAAAAATACAGAAACTCCACGCGTTCCCACAGCAGTGTTGAACCTGAAATTAAGCTGGTATTAATACATTAGCGATTTAAAAGCTAAACACCCAGCGTCTACATATATTCCAATACCAAACAGCAGTGACGAGCAGTGATTCTTCATCTACGAAATATTAAAGTCTGTCCAAATAACAATACGAGAACGATTTTTTACACACCCACACACAGAGAAAAAAACAGTTGTTCGTAAAACAAACTGACAATACAAGAACAATTACTACCATAGTTTTCGGAAAAAAAACTATCGAAAATTTTTTTATGTACTTGAGTTGAACTCGGGCATAAAATTATTCTCCCCTCAAATTCACTGAGGTGAGTTTTCTCTTTTTTTTGTACCTTTCTAAAAAAAAAATACATAGGTGTGGTGAAAAATTATTCAATTACGTTAAAATTAACAGAACCACGTCTGTGCATATTTTTTCTGTAAAAGAAAAAAAAGGGAACAAAAATCTATACAAGATTTTTTGTGTACCTCCTCTTAGTACACGTGTTTAAAAAAAAAACAAAAAAATGCGCTGTCATTTTTAAATATGGAAGATTTGCAAAAAGTAATTACCCAAATGTTAAAACTAAATTTGGATCAGCAACAAAAATCAGAGACAACAACAACTGTTTTTGGAATTTCATAAACAACAAATGGAATTCCAACAAATTACGCTTTTCAGAATGCTGAACTACAACAGAAACAACTTAAAGAATTACTCGTAAATGCATTAAAAGGCTCAAAATCTGAAAAAGATACAATATTCTCCCAAAGTACAATCTACAATTCAATGGAAACCTTTGAATACGTACCAGAGTACGACAAAACGTTCGCCGATTTTTACAGGCGCTACGAAGATATTTTCAACGTAGACTGTGAACAATGGTCCAGTAAAAAAATGTATGTCTACTATTGAGAAAACTGGGAAGTACAGAACATAGTAGGTTCGTAGATATCATACTACCCAAGAAAACGACTGACTTGGATTTTTCAGAGACTATTAAGCTCCTATCGGAACTATTCCGGCCTAACACAACCTTGTTCCACAAACGTTGGAAATACCTGAACAAGGTCAAAGACAACCAGCAAGATTTCCTAACGTTTGCAGCAACGGTAAACAAGCTCTGTAGTGATTTTAAACTAGCCGAACTGACTGCCGATGATTTCAAGTGCTTGATTTTCGCACAAGGTCTAGTATCAGCAGAAGACGCCGAAGTCAGAAGACAGGTACTGACTAAGCTTGAAAACGAACAAGGATTGACTCTCCAAAAACTGGCAGAGGACTGTCAAAGAGTAATATCTATAAAGCGTGACTCAAACACTATCGAGGAATCAGGTGTGACACAGATTAATAAAATCAAAAGTAAGTCTACCTCCTATTCCCCTCAAAAAGACAAAAGGCAAATTTCATGTCCTAAATTACGCAGTAACCAAAACCCAAATAGGTTAAAGAAACCGCCCGTGGTAAATGGCATTGGATGAAATTCTGTCCAGTTAAGAACAAAAAATATTGCAAAAATTGCAATAAAAGTGGCCATACTTTAACTTCGTGCTGGTACGCCATCAGAACGAGAAATAAGATTAGACAAGCTGAATCTGACGATATTGCCGATAGGAATTTAAGAAAATATGTAACAGTGGATATTTTCAATAAGTCCATTAAATTCCAGCTTGACTCGAGTTCCGATATTTCAACCATTAATTGGCGTACTTGGCGAAAATTGAACAAGCCAACCTTATTAAAAACAGATAAAACAGCAAAATCCGTAACTGGCGAAAAGATTAACATTTTAGGCGAGGTAATACTTACAGTAACACTAAATGGAGTTACCAAAAAACTCAAAGCCTACGTATTGAAAACTTCAGTAAACTTATTTGGAACAGATTAGATAGAAAAATTCAATTTTTGGGATTGTCCAATGAGTACATTTTGTCGCAAGATACAAAGTACAACGTCCAATTTGGTAAATCTAAAAGAGGAACTCAAACAACAATTTCCCCAGGTTTTTTTCTGGCGGTCTTCAAGGTGAAGGACGGTGCACAACTGGTATTCAAAAAGAAACGGAATGTCCCTTTCGCTGCTCTAGAGCAAATCAACCACTAGTTACATAGACTCGAACAAGCAGGTATTCTGTCAAAAACAGATTTCAGCGAGTGGGCAGCACCTACGGTCTACGTAAAAAAGAAGTCCAATCAAATACGAGCCAACGCGATCAGAAACATGCCGGCCCCAGATAAGGATCAAGCGTTCCAAACCTTCTTCGTCCTAGCTAACTTTTACCAAGGGTTTATTAAGAATATGCAAAATTTGAGAGGGCCTCTCAACCAACTTTTAAAAAAGAGAGTGGCATAGTGAGTGACAGATAGTGTCACAGAGAGACAGTGACAGCCGCGTACGACTACCAATATTGGACACTAACATATAGTAAGCTCTGCTTACACTATCTCTGTAACCTGTTGTTAATATATCTTTCTTACTTCTACTCCGTGTTCCGTGTTTAACTTCTGTGGTCCCAACTTTGTCCCCACATCATCCACCGAGAGAAAATGTGTATATTTTAAAAAGAGAGACCGCAAACAGTTTTGGTTGAAATGTGTATATTTTTTTTTTTACTTTAAAATATATACTCAATTTTCGATAATTCTGCTACACATACAATATCTTTCTAGAACTGGTCCAAGAAAGACATTATATATATACATATATATATGTATATATATATATATATATATATATATATAAAAGTGAACATTGAAGTCAACACTTAGAGACGTCAGGATGTTTCATGCTAGACGCAATCGTCAGACATGACGATTGTGTGTAGCATGAAACAGCCTTTCACTTCAATGTTCACCTTTATAGTTACACACGTTCTATCTCAGATATTGAGCACTTTATCCAATAAATATAGCACACTTTAGGAACACATTTCTTCATATATATATATAAGAGTGTGTGTGTGTGCGTCTGTATTGTATTTAAAATAAGATGGTTTGATAAGTGTTTTTTTTACTCGCGTTCAAGAATTTATGAGCATAGTTTATGGCGTATTTTCGTTGATTCTAAATGTAAATTTTATAAAAACAATTGCCAAGATGTATTTCGTTTTAATCATTTTACCCCAAGCAAGACGATAAAACCAATAGCGGATTAAAAGCGTTAAAACCATTATTATTTCGAGCTGGAAATCAAAGAACGGTATTCACAAAGGCAGAATATTACGATTGACATTGCCTGTAAAATGGTAATGATAAAGGTTCACTGTGAAGCAAGAAGCCGGATGTGACTTCCTCAAGGAAGAAGTGCGAGGAAAGAAGCTCTTAACTATGAATCTGTTATATGTATCTCAAGGTTAAAGTCATGCCATTGTTGAAGCATTGATCAGTAAAGTCTTGTCTTGAGGGACTTGAAAATATCTTTTGTCATTTCATCTGTGATTTTGACGTTGATTTTCAGTTGACTAATAAAACAATTGTTTTATTTACTTCCGGCAAGATAGTCTGCTTCATGCAAAGTTTTTATCATTTAGTTTCATAATAAAAAAAATATAGAAATGTCATTCATTTCCCTAATTTATCTCTCCACTGCATATATATATATATATATACAGGAAGCTGAAAATGTAGGAATACAGTACGTATTATAACAGTATCACAAGTATTAGTTTTCCAGGATTCATTAAATACTAGGATGCATTAAAATCATTTTTAATATATTTATTTTCACATTTTTTATAATAATGCGTTTATTATAATTTTTATTTTTGAATAAACAATAATAAATATTCTGCAGGTCAGGAGGAAGGATTTGAGGGATGGATAAGTGTGTTATTGAGATGTTTGCCTAACCAATACAGTATGGTTTGCGGGTAGGTTTTGTTTTTCATTATTAACTACATTATTTTCCAACCCCATGTGTGTAGAAAGTTGTGAATATCTATCTAAAAAAAAAACAATACGACAGATTTGATTGAGTGAAGATAGCTCAGTGGTAGAGATTCTGAGTAGTACCAAATCGGTTGGTTTTCAATCCGGGCTTGAGGCATTCGGATGTCTAGTTGTACTGAAGATCTGTAATACAGCGAAATATATGTATGAAGAGATATAGTTTTAGGGTGTGCTATACTTGTGGGATAAAGTGCTCAATATCAAAGATAGAGCGTATGTAATTAGAAATATAAAAGTGAACATTGAGGTCAACACTCAGAGGCGCCTATAAAATATATATTATCATTTTACATATGGACTCTATTAAAATATTCACGCACACGCGCGCGCATATATATATATATATATATATATATATATATATATATATATATATATATATATATATATATATATATATATATATATATATATATATATATATATATATATATATATATATATATATATATATATATATATATATATATATATATATATATATATAAACAACGTACTACAAAGATGTTTCAATGCGGTTACATCTGGACACGCAATTGCGATGCAACCGCATCGAAACATATTTGTAGTGAGTAAGTTGTTTTTGTCCGTATGTAGAAATAATTATTGCTTTACTCTTGGTATTAAATCCTCTTGCTTGAATTCATTTAACTTCAGAATTTATGATATTTTCGTCCTCATTACATTCAGGTATATATATATATATATATATATATATATATATATATATATATATATATATATATATATTTGTAATGCACACATTGAACTCTTGTTTTTTGTGCTTTTCTTTCAGTATCAGTTCAGACAGTTAATCCTGCCTTTGAATTGTTGGGCGGAATATTCCTTTACCATCACCAAATCTTACAACTCCATTTTTCATCGCCGGAATTACTCTTACCAAAGAAGGACATTTCTGTGTTGTGAATGGTGATAAAAGAAGTATTTCGGCGCTGACCGATGTTCCTTTCAATATATTCTCACAGAAGCCATTTTGCCTTTATCTGAATTTTTCATAAGGATTACAAATGACATATTATCGTCAGCAGATTCGCAAGCAAAAGAAATGTAAAAAGAAAAATTGAATAAATGTCAATGTCATTTCTAATTTTTTCATTAGCAGTGTGCAAGAAACTGCACTACATTGCATCAGGTTAATATATGCATATCTGTAAAAACATCACGCACACCGAAAAAATCAATCAAAAAATACATGCAAATACAGATTTTGATTTCGATTGGGGGTGGCTTGGATAGCAGTAATTCAAGATATATCTTTTAAAAAAATGTCCATTCTTAAATGTTATTTTCGGAAAGCAAAGATTGATGTGAGGAGTGTACTGAGTGTGTTTTATTTATATTCTTGATAAATCGTATGAGAAACAAAAAATGAAACATTATCATGCGGAAATACTATAGAATGATCGATAAGATTGGTATAAAATGAAAAAAAAATCACATTTCATTCTCTCTCTCTCTCTCTCTCTCTTTCTCTCTCTCTCACACACACACACACACACACACACACACACACAAACACAAACAAACACACATGAACTTACCAGAGGAGCCGAAGGACTACGTCCCCAACAAGAAGGGATCTCTTACCCTATCGAAATAATTTATTTGGTGATACGATTATTTTTTGTGAAATGGATAAGATATTAAGTTTTCTCCAACATTTCAGTATTCTGCGCTCCAATATATATATATATATATATATATATATATATATATATATATATATATATATATATATATATATACAGTCAGCTATCACTTCGCAAAATAAGATATATTCACTACTTGAAATCTATGAAACAAAAATTTTAAATGAACATTTCATTCATAAATTAGCTTGTTAAAGAAAGTTTTACAGATAGATGCCACCTTGTTGAAGTGCACTATATAAAACTTTTCTACACAATATAAGACAATATTCCTAAACAGAACTTTTTTGATATGAAAATCGAAACAACCCTCAACTAAAAGAACAGTAATGAAGGACAGTTAATTAAATAAACTTTTTTTTAAAAATCAATATGCAAATTACTTAAATTTGAAGAGTCATATTGCCTAGAGGTACATAATATATAATAGAGATATTGAGGCTTTAGCTTGTAAATTGCTATAAAGTTGAGTTGTGGGATTTTAATCGCAGAACTCGTGGGAGAATTGCGCTCCAATTTCGCACGTAGATTTTATAATATTTGTTTTACTAAATTAGCTATTATGATTCTCTAACACTTCACATGTTGAATGTATAACTTATTCTAATTTCGATTTTCTTATCTTTAAACTATATTAATTTTATCTTATAAATTGTCCCGTATTCTGTCACCCATGAAATAAAAATAATTGTGTGTACGGAAAATAAGGATCTACTTACAGCAAATCTTTAAATTAAGTGCAGAAGAAGAATTATGTTGAAGTTTTCAAAGGTAAGCTTAAACATTAATTCAATACTTAAATGCAGCGATCAATTTTGAGTTCTTCTGTAGTTTATTGATGCCTATCGCATCCACTCCTCCACAGCTATTGTGATGATCGCCAAACCAAGAGTTATCCACAGGAGCTAGCTTAAATGCCGCTCATTAGGGCGGCTTTAAAGCTAGCTTACAACTTTATGCTAGCTGCAATTTTGGATACAAAAAGAAAAATAAGAGTTGCTTCCCTTAAACCATGAAAGCAAAGATAATGGCTAGTACAATATATTAATATATATTCTGAATCTCGCATAATCTGGCAACGCTGAATCTGAGCTCAACGAAAATCCTTCCCTGCACCTAAATTTTCTAGGGCTTTTGAATGAGCTATGAATCATTGAAATCAGACCAGTGGGAGCGGAGGAGTTGCTTGGACACTCACACGCACAAACACACATGCACTGTATTTTATATATATATATATATATATATATATATATATATATATATATATATATATATATATATATATATTGGTATTAAAAGGAGGAGTTATGCTGAGCTATCTCTACAGCGCCCAACACATCAAGGAGATTAGAGTTTAGAGAGTTAGGCCGATGTGGGTGATGTGGTTGCAAGAATTGTCTGACAGCAATGACTGGGTTCTCCTGCTTGTGTCGCATGGTGTAGTTTTTCTCTTACCAGACATATACATATATATATATATATATATATATATATATATATATATATATAAATATTAACGTTTTTATTTTCAGCCATATTTGAATAGAACCGTTGTTAAGTTAGTCAACAGTATATTTACTTATTTTATTGTACCGGGCTGAAAATTCGAGAAATATTATTAAAGCAAAAGATGCGACAGGATTTGAACCTGCCTCTCCGTTTGTAGGAGAATAGAGTGTACATATTTTTTTCTTTAATAAGATTCTTCGCATATTCCAGGCGGTAGACTGAAAAAAGTAATAATAATATTACTCGTTTCCTCATATGGAAAATTACGGCATTTACTGAGCAAGCTTATAAAAACTTTCTCTTAAAACAACCTTTCAGGAGAACCAGTTTATCAAGGTAAGAATCGTTCTTCTAGTATCGGTAAGGGATTCTTTCGTAACCTTTTGTTTGAAGTGATGTGGAATGTCAACATCGTGTTATGACATTATTTCTTCGAGAAAAATGAGATGTCCATTTTAGCTGCTGAGGAAAGGCTTGATGTGATGTGCTTTATGCTATTTGGTACAGTTCTTTGTTTCTGACCATATTCGAAGAAATATGTCCTTCCACAAGACTCATAAGCTTAACCCGCTCGAAGCCATTCATAGCCACTGATCTTAGTAAGCGGTTGTATACAGCTGAAAGTCTAGATATTTCTGAAGGGGTCTGGATATATTGTCGCCTTTTTATATTTTTAATTTCGCGCATGCGCTTGTTTGGTTTTGATTTTATAGATTGCATAGTATAGGTATGTCAATTGGGCACTGTCTGTGAGAAAAAGGGCTCCATGACGTAATTCACTCCGACAGAAATCTAGAAACGGTCTTGCTGTACTGCTTGGTATTCGCGCTCAAATCTACAAGACGAACATTTCAGACTGTTCGGGTATCAATCTGAGGACAGAAAGAGTTGGACGAGTCGAATGGTGGTTACGAAAGTGTTTGGGTTGATCACTAGTGATGGCGACATTATACCTCCATTCATCACCCCACAGGGCCTCAGACTTAACACGGTGGCATACATCAAGTGACTTGAGGATCTAGTGCTATACTGTGTCAAGAGGGTAGCTGCTGGAAGACTCTAGGTCTGGTAACAGAAAACTACACCATGCCACACAAGCAAGAGAACTCAGACAATTTCTGCAACCACATCGCCCCTGACATCTGGCGAGCTAACCCTTTAGACTGCAAACCCCTTGATGAGTTGGAGGCAGCTGACAGATAGCCCAACATAACTCCTTTCATCACCAAAAATGAGCGGAAAGCAATGATCATGGCAGCATTCAAAAACTTAAATAGAGAGACCGTCCATAAGAAATGCGGGAAAATCCGAAGTCCTCGTTTGAAGCTAAAGGTGATTTTATTGAATAAATTAACTTTTAGATATTTTCGTATATATATATATATATATATATATATATATATATATATATATATATATATATATATATATATATATATGTATGTGTGTGTGTGTGTGTGTGTGTGTGTGTGTATCTGTTAAATTGAAATGCCAGTATTATTTATTTTCATTTTTGCGTAATTTAGATGCCAATAAATCCATCGCAACATGTTTGTATATTAGGCGTATTTGGACAGCAATTTTTCACTCATACAGGCACGGTAAGACGCAACTCTCTAAAGCTACACCCCCACAAAAGTAAATTCACAATACCTTATGCATGTAGGGTATAGATGTATTGTTTTTCTTTTATCAACACGCTGTGAGTTATTTAAAGCCGAAAAATATTTTTGGAATTTTAAGAGTAATACTTTTTATTCTAGTGTATATTGCTTGAACTACTTTTTGAAAATAACAATGATTTCTCCAGATACAAATCTTATTGTTTAAGACATAGCTGGGGGAGTGAGAGATGTATTCTTACCCTTCTCAAAGGTATACGTGCATAAATGAATTTGACAAACTCGACTAGAATACTAACTCGACTCTCCGAATTCCCACCACGAGTCGCTACAACCGTATCAACTGTCCCTCTTCCTTTACAGCCCTCTACCTCGAGTGGCCCCCAGGCCTTGTACAGACGACATTGTTCTGGATCTTGTGGCAAAAGAAGGTCGGCACAAAAGCTCCTTCTTTAAAATATGAGAGACATCTTAAAAATGACTTTATATTTCCTTCTCACATTGCATTTCAACTCCGTCAACCCTAGCTTGACATTTACATTTCTCAAAAATCAGGCGTTATATAATATGGATTCCTAGACTGTCATGCGGCAAATAAAAGACTATGTGTATCCTGGTATAATTCCCAGAGCGAAATTAATTCGGTATTGCAGATAATGTGGGAGTATCGAAAAAGCTGTTTAAGACAGCGCTTTTCACCTGTTTATAATAGGTGTCATCAGGTTAGAATACGAGAAAAAATATCCTTCTCAAAAGAAGGCAGTTGTGATTTTAGACCTAGAGGTAAGAGATATCTTTATCAGATGCTCCGACCCGAATGTTTTTTTTTCGTACTGAAGCCAGTATTGTCTGCTGGATTTAAAACGAGCAAATCAACAAATATCTTTATCAAATGCTACGGCCAGAAATTTTCTTTTCCCATATTGAATCAGTTAACGTCTGCTGCAATTAGAATTAATTCAGAGTAGAATAATACAAAATAAACAGATAATTCAATCTGTTTATTTTCTCTATTCATATACGGCATTGTGCCAGGTTGACCGTAGAGTATTGTGAGATCAGTGCACTTTCAATGTATTTTCCTCATAGTCATGTACTTTTTTCCTTCTGATGAGTAGAAGAGTAACCGGCTTTAATTCAGTATTATTTATCTACTTCAGTGGCGAAGGGTGACTTGGGAACCAGGTCAGGTAGTCCATTATACAGGCTAATCATCAAGGTGGGAAGGAAAAAGGAGAAACTCTGTGCCACTGGAAAATTATTTGCCTTCCCCCAACTATCTGTGAATGTGATACATCTCTATCAACAGGGTCCGTATCTGAATTGATACCCTTGTCCAAATGACCTGATTCGCGCCACCATAAGCAATACCCTGTCGACGATTATGACGGCTATTGCTTACGAGAGAAAATAAATTAACAGTTTCTGTTTTAATGCGACATAGACATTTTTATTTAAAAAAAAATGTTTAAATATGTTTCTCATCGCTTGGTGACAGGTGTCAGAAAATGGCGATGATTAATAACTGGAAAGGCAAAAATTTGTAATTTTGAAGTAAACTAAATTAATATTGTTTTAATTAAAATTGTCTTAATTACCCAAATGCTCTAAGATAAAGTTCAGTCTTTCTTCTTTAAAATAACACCGACATTAATACATGAAATCTGAATTTAGATATATTTAATTTCATTTTAAAATTAGGTATTGCATTGAATTTTTTTAAAACATTCTTTAACAAAATTTAACATGTTTAATGAAATAATTTACAATATTATAAAGACATATTTTACATAACTTTAAAAAATAATTTTGAACATTTAAAATTAAATCAAGGTAACAAAACGGATGAAGACTTATCTTTTAATAAAAAAAAAATCGTTTGTTGTTCCTCTTCTCTCCACGTATGAACTGGTCAATAATTTTCTGGATAATGGTTACATGACTGAATCCGGGTCTTAATTAAGGGCTAAAGAATATTCACTGTGGGTTGAAACTTTTTAAAAGTCATTAAAAATAACTTTGGATGTAATACGAAAGTCGTCTGTCATTCCATATATACTCTTCAGAATTGAACTATCCGACTGTTTCGGGTAACTCTGACTTTGCCTAACTCTCTCTTTGAATAAAGAAATCTTTGATTTCAGCTGCACTTAATAATGTCCTAATCACTTCAGTCGAGAGGGTCTGCTTAATACGATTGAAAAGCAAGCAAAAGAATTTCAGCTTTTCGGTGGTTTTCCTCTGTGACCCCCGCCACACTTTCCTG
Organism: Acanthosepion pharaonis; assembly: GCA_903632075.3. Classification (NCBI taxonomy): domain Eukaryota; kingdom Metazoa; phylum Mollusca; class Cephalopoda; order Sepiida; family Sepiidae; genus Acanthosepion; species Acanthosepion pharaonis. Next base: position 793,614 of record CAHIKZ030003303.1, on the reverse strand, counting down.
TCTCTCTTTCAGGACTTGAAAGGAATAATAAAAACTGGGAAGGTTATAAGCACGGCCTTTTCTAATGCAAGTAAAATAATTTCTGCTTTTCGGTGACTGTCTCTCTTTCACACACTCACTATTAAGTTCTGTCTCTCATGCTCCCTACTAAAAAGGCTATCAGTGGATAGCAGTCATTCTAAGACAAAGTTCACTCTGAATTCCGATCTTTGGAGAACACACATCGAAGCAATTCTAGTACTCAGGTGCAAGTGCCGGGCTAGATTGTTGCATTTAGTTCACATTAATCCCTTTGTGAAAGACTCTAATCCCTGTCTTCTTCCCGCACCTGCTATTTAATCAGATAGTATTGATTATCGAAAATTTGGTGTCATTTCGGTTTGTGCAAGATGTAACTGATCAGTATGGAAAGAGCGAGTTCTAATTCCAATGGGGTTCGTTACACTCACTCACGTGAAAACCCATTTCGATCTCCTTTCACAGCTGTTGGTTAAATAATAGAAAGTGGAGGAGCGAGGCCAGGAAGCTCCCCACAGAACCCCGGATCTCAAAGCTCTTGTTACTCAATCACCAAGTATGGCATCCCGGAAGAGGATTAAATGGTCCGCAACTAACAACAAAGGAGAATGTCAGGAGTGCGATAATGACTTCACAGAGATTTTGTACGTAGCTACAAGAGGAGACGTAGAGAAACGTTTAAGATTTATGAAAACGATAATTGTAAGAATGAAAATAGAATGATTTGGCTTTGTTGAAACGGGACTGGAAGAAAATACTTATAATTTGAACAGGAGAGAGCACAAGATAAGAGACCTAGGGAAAGGAATCAGAACACTAAGGGAACAATTTAAATCTGCCAGTACTAAAGAAAGACTTACTCTAGCAGAGTTACGCTACATCTTGAGAAATAAATTGAAGCAAAGTGACACAGAAGGAGGAGGGAAGAAAGAGCGAGGAAACGAGTCAATTTCATATCGAATCAGTTTACCTTCGCTAGGTTTCTCCTTGGAGATAAGAGGGTTGGCATATTAGAGACATCAGAGAAGATTGACATTTATCTTCCAAATACATTCAGTGACCCGACAAGGGATCAGGAATTGGGTCCAAGTGATCTGTTCATTATCCATCAGCCCTCGAAGCATGAATTCAATACAGGGACTCTAACCTGGAGAGAAATTCAAGATCTGCATCATCACTGGGTCCTAGTGGAGACCTTTACATCGTTTACAAATGATGCACAGGAATACTACAATTTCTGTGGAAATTGTTATGGGCGATGTGGAGGAGAGGCATGTTTGCCGCACAATGGACGCAAACTGACGAGATATGGATCCCTAAAGAAGAATGCTCAAAAGAGATTGAACAATTCCGTATAATTTATCTACTTAAAACCGACTGCAAGATCTTCGTCAGAATATTGACGAAATGTCTCCCTTAATACTGTGTCAATGATGGTTACATTGACTCGTCAGTCCAAAAGAGAGGTATCGCTGGAATGCCTGGCTTCTTGGAACACAGGGGAGCACTGACACAACTTGTGAGAGAAGCTAGAAAGAACAAGGGTGACTTAATGTTCATATGGTTGTCCCTCGGAAACGCTTATGGGTCGATTCCGCACAGGCTCGTGGTTGAATCTTTAGAACCGTACCACGTTCCGTGTATGATTAGCCACTTCATCATGGACAATTACAATAACTTTCAGGTGAGAGTAACGTCAAGAATCACTTTGTCAGCGTGGCACAGACTTGAAAAAGTCATAATAACCGGATGTATGATATCGCCAGCACTCTTCGCCTTAGCTATGCATATGATTGTCGAACCAGTCAGAGTCAGGCAGCCACCAGTAAGAGCTTACTTGGATGACCTTACAGTCACAAGGAACTCTGAAACCGGTGGAAAGTGGCTTTTGGGGGTCTTGAAAGTAATATGAACGAGGATAGAGTGAAATTCAAATCGGCTACATCAAGGTCTCTAGCGATTAAAAAAAGCCAGATCACCGAAAAATATAGATTTATTGTTGCGGGAACAACTATCACAAAGATCTCAGAGAAAGCAATCAAGAACTTAGACAAGACTTTCGATAATTGTCAGAAATATACCGCTCCCACCCGCCAGATGATTGACGAGGCAACTTTACTAAAAATTGATAAATCAGGCTTGTCAGGTCGATTCAAAGCATAGGTATTTCGACACTCATTATTACCCAGAATGGCCGCTTCAGCTATAGGAAGTCCCGCTCACTGAGTCTGAAACTTTGGGAGGAGAATAACAATGCTCCCGAGAAGCTGGTTTGGGTTACCTAAACGTTTAAGCGTTGCTGCACTGTATAATAACACGAATGCGCTGAATGTATCACGTAACAGGCTCACAGATGAGTTCCTAGTAAGCTGGACAAGGGAGGTCATCTAATTCACAGAATATAAAGAACCGAAAATGAGAGAAGCAGGAAATAGAGACCCGGACAAGGAGAAAATGGAGCGCTAATAAGGAATTAGCTGTGGCAGAAGTGAGGCTAAGACAAACAAAAACGTTTAATAAGAATCATGGCAAAAGGGAGGACATGATTGGGCCACTTTCCCAGTATGCGCTACGATAAAGCCGAAGGTAAATAAGGTGCCGGTTATTTCAAAATGAAATCAATGCAGGTGCTGAGAAAACCGTTACAGCAGAATGGTTGGGCAGTGCAAGGAGCATTGACTTCGCCTAACTCTGTCATTTGAATAAGCAAATCTTTGATTTCAGCTGCACGTAATAAAAACAGCATCACTTCAATCGAAAGAGTCTGCTTAATACGACTGGAAAAGAAGCAAAGAATTTCATCTTTTCCGTTGTTTTCCTCTGTGACCCCGCCACACTTTTCTGGCTTTCTTTAAGGCTTGAAGAGAATAATAAAAACTGGGAAGGATAAAAGCACTGCCTTTTCTAATGCAAGTGAAAGAATTTCTGTCTCTCTTTCACCCACTCAATATTAGGTTCTGTCTCTCATTCTCCCTACTAAAAAGTTGATAGTAGTCATTCTAAGACAAAGTTCACTCTGAATTCCGATCTTTGAAGAACACACATCGAAGCCATTCTAGTACTCAGGTGCAAGTGCCGGGCTAGATTGTTGCATTCAGTTCGCGTTAATCCCTTTGTGAATGACACTAATTGTGGAACAGCATTCATGAATTTGTTCAAATTATTCTAGGGTTTGCTTTTGTTTTTTAAGGTTAGTGAATACATGGACGTACGTTGCGAACATAACTTAATGTGGCATTTAGTGCCGGGGGGATGTTCTTTGAAGTAAATGTAAAAGAAAAAAAACTTACCATAACGTTGGTGCATGTGAAGGAAAAGCAAAACCGGAAAGTGCGCGCAATTCACGCAGTTGTTCTTATAGTTGTAGACAGCCGATAAACAAATTATGATTGGCTAATGTAAATCTCGTTGCCATTGTAAAACTAAGATCTACCTCCTGATATAATAAAATTGTTGTTTTTAAAAAAGAATTCTGTTTATGTACGATAGACTGTCATTTTACTTTTCTTCGAAGTAATTCACGTCAGTTCCTTGTAAGCGTTAAATTTGACCCAAGTTTCCTTTTATTGTTGTTTTATTGTTTGTTTTGGTGTATTTATGTAAATTTCTGTTCGTCGTAGTTTTGTTTTGGTTTTGTTTCTTCAACTGTGTCATGTAAATGCCAACACAATGGCGCAATCCCAACTCCAACTCGGTGTGGACAGAAGATAAACCGGCACGAAAAGGGCCCGAATATTATAAAAGTCTCTCGGAGCAATACGAGAATTTTATGAAGCAAAAAGAGTGACCATCTCTATTCGGTAAACATCAAAACTATCTACCTGTTGATTACGGGAGTCAAGACTCACAAATTGATCGGCGTTAAAAGGGAGATGATGGAGGAAGTGATTAAGAGTCTGAACACTGAGAAGAAGGTGTTGACCAGAAGGAGTAGGACTATGTGGGACACCCTGTGGCAACAGAAGATAGAGTAAAGGTACTGGCTAGCAGCATCTTGACAACCAAGTCTGTGAAACTATATCTCGGGACAAGGAAGACGAAAGTAGCATTGCATGAAGTGCCCCTATATATTTCGCTCAACCACGTGGATTTGTCTTTGCTTAATTTAGCGAGGTTGTCAGTGTCTTGGCCGACAAAAATAAAGCCAGGATAGCCACTGATGATGTGGAAGTGATGGTAACGGTTACCCAGAAATATTTTGTGGCGATACCAAATATATTACTGTGCGAAGGACGCCCTATCTACGTGGTGGTGGTGGAAGGTCGCCGACCTCTCTGCTGGACATTTGGGGACGGCGTTCATCTATCCAAAACGAAAGAGGCCGGAACCGCAAGCCGGAACGAGAATTAGACAGAAATTCACTGAGACAAGCGCAAAAGTTACGGCCCGGGGAATGGATGGATGTTGTAAAGAGTAGAGCGAAAACTGCATCACTCTCCCGCCAGCAGGATGTCCCAAAGAAGGAGTCCAAGTAACCCAAAGAACCACTGCAGGAGCAGAAATGCGACCAGCATCTGCAGCAACTAAAGGACCAGCAGAAGGCGACCCAACTGGAGCAAGTTTGCCAGCAGGGACCGCAGCAGGAAAAAGTACATGAAAAGAAGCAGAAGGACCCTCAACTGGAGCAGCAACAAGAGGTCTAAATGAGGAGATGACCCCCACCTCGGTCCGCTTCTTTAAAAACAGGGAGAGAAGAGGAAGAGGAGAAAATGACCAAAAAGAAAAATGGTCTGGTCGAAGTAGGGTCGAGACGGTCTTCAAGAAAACCAAGTTTCTTTCCGTCCCTGCTCCCCGAGTCAAAAATTGTGATGAAAATACATCAAGGAGCCTTTCTTGTTCCCTTATTAGGGCTCCACTTTTCCCAATTCCCAACACTTCTTCTGCCAAAATCGCTCTCCCAGACAAACCCTCTCCCAACACACCACCTTCTGATTCTAACCCCACCAACACCGTGATTCCTAGCACTTCCCAAAAAAGAGGTCATTTCCCTATAGGTGAAAAAACATGCCAAGTGGATAGGCAGGCTCTGGAGCTGGGCCTTTCCTCACAAAAAAAAAAATACAAATAAATATAAAAACCCGCTAAAGCCTCTCTTTAAAATGACTTCGGTCGTTAGACTTTTAGTAGTGGACCCTAGTAATTTCCTTAGACCCGGGTGCCATGACTTGGATTAGGGACACGGGAGGGGATTAATTGTTTGGGATCAGCCTTAAGAGGCTAAGGCGGCCATTAGGATTATGGAGGTTGGGCGGGTCCCTGTTATTCTCCATTCAACATTGTAGCACCATGCATACCTGACGAGCTGAAAAGAAATATTCATAGATATATGATTTGTTTTTACGGTTTATCAACCATTTAATAATTATTTAGGACCGAAAAATATTTTGGGTTTTAAGAATAATTCTTTCTTTACGTTCAAGCGATCTGGAAGAAGGAAAAAGAAAACGAAGAAGAAAGAAAGAAAAAGTAATACGAAAACAGGTCATAGGCGAGCACACACACGCTCGGCTGACAGATAACAGGTGACGAAAAATATCCAGGTCAAGCATCTAACCGAGATCAGGGGGAAAAGGAAGTTGTTATCAATTGGTTGAAGAAACGAAGTTTAGAGACAATGAAAAATATTGATAAGTAACAAGTGGAAAGTGTGTCATTGGGATGATAGGTAACAGGTGGGAAGTGTATCTAAGGATATGAAGGCAAACCATTAATACGAAAACACAGACAGTCTCCAGAATTAGAAAAAGCCACACAAGACGATGTTGCTGAAATTTTTTTTTTTTTTTGAGATAATAAAGATTTTTATTATCAGCCCTTCAAGCGGGGGAAAATGAAATATTTTTATTTCGTTCCAAAACGCCAAAAGGTCTGAGAAATTCCTTTCTTAGATCATATCCAATTAGCGATAAACTGCTTGACAAATACCACGTGTTAAAAAGCCGAAGGTGTCATCTCAGTCGCTCATGATAAGGGCGATTTAAATTAATATTTTTGTTTTTTAAACAAGGTGTTCTTTCCTAAAACAAAGCCACGGATTGTCCACGCCCGACTAAAGACGTCATTGGCTAAATAAGATCACATGACACACGGAGGAGGAGGAAAGATACCCGACCAGGACCTCATTGGCCGAAAGCGGTCACATGACACACGAAGGAGGAGGAAAGATACCCGACCAGGAACTCATTGCCCGAGAGCGGTCAGGTGACGCACGAGGAGAATCGGTCGACGCCCTTGTCAGAAGTGTAAGTGTAAGAAGAAGCGAAAGAAGCGGGTATACGCCCCTCAGAGGCACAGTAAGGGAGTGGGAGTGAGAGTGAGTTACCGAAAATGGAAAATCCCTAACCTGAAATAAGAAGGGTGGATACGTATTTAGAATTATCGAAAAACCCCTGGCGCCGACAGACCCACCCCAGTTTTAATTGCGTCAATAAAAGCTGGACCCCAACCGACAGAAATCAGAGTTTTTTGAGCCGCGGACGGCGGGCCAGGTTCGTTCGCCCTTTGCGGGCAAGAGAGGCCAGTTCGTTTGGCCTAAGTGAAGAAGTTCGTCCGACCCAAGCCGAAGTGAAGTTCGTCCAACCCAAGCCGAAGAGAAGAAGTTAATTCGCGCACTGACGGCGGAGATGAGTGACCAGTAATTCAGACTCTGAAGAGAAGAAGAGTTTTCAGCCGCGGACGACGAAAGAGTTTTGAGCCGTGGACGACAAGCAGAGATGAGCGCCCAGTGTTGAAACCGCGTCAAGATAGCTGACCAAGATTCACGCACACTTCTGGACTCTTCTTCAACCAAGAACAGGTAGTTTGAAGAGCGACTTAGAATCAGACCACAGAAATAAGTTTTTTTTTTCGACTTTCGTCCAAAGACACAACGAAACACAAATTTCTTAGAGAGCAGGCAACTTGAAGCCTTAAAGTTGCCTAGTAAAAGCGTTGTGCCACAATCCACAGAACGGGTCGGGAAGTAGACATAGTCCTATGTACCGAGCAAATAGACATAAAAAGTTTGTTACCTTTTTCTTTGATACGTTGGACCTTGTGAGTTTTTATTTTATTTTATTTTTTTTTTATACATAATTGTGTGTTATCACCCCCGTTAGACTCAACTTGCATTACGGCCCCAACCCCTGTTTGATCTCGTCTGTCTAAGATCAATTCACAACGTGGGTAGGCAGACTGGAGATCAGTGCAGTTACCCTGGTAACCAGGCGTTGGAAGCGGGTTGGGAACGACGAGGCTGGTATCAATCTAACCAAAAGATTAGAACGTCACGTTGGAGCAGTGAGGAGCGAACAGCTGACGCCGCGTCAAAGACGTCACAACTGGTATTGTCCGTGACCAGGATATCAGAGCCTGGAGAGCACGTGATGTCAAAATTGGCGCCGCGACCGGGATCGAACGACACAGTCGACGCTGCGACCGGGGGACGACGTCACAACTGGTGCCGTGACCAAAGGATCAACCCTGGACCACGTCACGTCACACACTGTACAGGGAGGCTGGGATTGCCACACTGAGTTTACGGGCTACTTTGAAGGCTTGCAGACCAATCTCAACTCCAAAATCAGCCGACGTGAAACTGTCACTGAAGTAACAAATCAAAAAAGATTTTAAGCTTAAAAAATGACCAATCAGTTAATAAAGAAAACACTGACATATCGAGAAGCAAGTAAAAACGTATCTTCAATATTTTAACATTACTCCAGTCTTCAGCATACCAAGTTTTATGTTGCCTCGTCGCAAATATCTGTTTTGTATTTCATAGAAGTATATAACCGGGAATTTAAGAGCGATTTTGAGTCATTTCAGACCAAATTCAACTCTAAACGACGTGAAACTAGCATAGAACGGGCAAACCAAATCTATTGATAAGAAAACGCTGCATTATTTTAACTTTGTCCCAGTGATCAGCTGTCCAGCTATTACGTTTCGCTAATACCAGACGCTTGGATGTCATAGCTGCATTTTGGCGGGATTTACGAGCGAATTTGAAGGATTTCAGACTCAAAGCTCCTCCAAAATCTGAGGACGTGAAGCTGGCATGGAACTGACAAACCAAAACTACGGAGAAGAAAACGGTAAAATGCTTTATGATATTTATCAAGAAAACATGCTATTTATGGATAAAACGGTAAAAATGTAAGAAAATATATGGAGAACAGAGATGACATTCAGATATCCAATTGGCCAAGCTGGTAACAATGTCGCCACTGTAAGAGATTATTGTGGCAATGGTCTGTTATCGTGTTTTTTTTCCGACTGGCCTTCAATGTCATTTGTTCCTTTCTCTCTCATTCATTATAGCTACATTTTAATCCACTGATAATCTTGCCCACGTGATGATCTATAATTCGTTTCTGTAATCTGTCTGCCAAGGTGTCGACATTTCAGTATTTCCATTTTTAATTAGTAACCAATTAAAGGATATTTTGAGGACACACCTGAGATCGATAAGTGATTTCAGTTCGCGAGGATTCTGTCGGAATTATATTGTCTGATTAAAATAATTTGATTTCGTAAAGGGTCTGGTCGTGTTTAATAATCAAATTACTTCTTTTTCGAATATACGCAAACACAGACAAACATAGGCACAAACACACACGCACAGAGAAACACACACGCGCCCACACACAGATATATATTTTAGAATTTTAATTTAAGATTTAAATAAAATAATCACTGACGAAGGGAATAGAATCGTGAAAAATGTACAAATATTCACTCTCTCTCTCTCTCTCTCTCTCTCTCTCTATATATATATATATATATATATATATATATATATAACAAACACACACACATATATACAAGCACGCATATATATATATATATACACACACATATATATATACAGTTATATGTATACATATATATATATATATATGTGTGTGTGTGTGTGTGTGTGTGTATTTAGACAGCATACCTTCATTCAACGATGTTTGATTTAATAATATAGATATATTATGTCTATTTATTTATCATAATCATTTCTCGTTCTATAATTACTTTCTTGATGTTCAGTCGAAATTCATAAAGGAAGTATTTTTGTTAACCTCAGTACTTTAAATAAACTATATATATATATATATATATATATATATATATATATATATATATATATATACCTTTTAACCGACATTTTTCTTGTCATAAATATCTCGAAATTGTGAAATATGGACATATTTCGGATAAATACTTAAACAAAGCAATTTTCTGAAGAACGAATGGATTTTTATTTATTACTCCGTTAGATTTTATCACTTTCAATGTTATTTTAGTAGATACTCGTATTTGAGTAGACGCCCCGTTTATTTATTTAACCTTATATATAATGACAGAAATTTCCATAAAAGAACAATACATAGATTGATCGGCATAGTTATTTTGTCTCAAAAACAGGGAGTGATCGAAATCCCCCCCCGTCATATCTAAACTCCAGAAATAACTCACACAAAATGGTAAGTAGCAATGCTTGATTTATCTAGATAATTTCTTGCCATTATATAGGAGATATTTCTGGGAGGTATATGTGAAATATTTCAAAGTTATACAAAGAAATGAATAGTTCCCAGTTTCCTTTTTGAAAGACTATCAAGAAAGTTATGTTTCGATATTGCATTATATTTAAAAACAATCTAAACAATTCCTTGCTACACCAAGATAACTAACATTTCGTATTTCGTATGGAGACTAATGACATCTAAAGGAGAAGCCATATCACCATTTTGTATTGACGATTGTATTTGTGTGGATTGTGACGTCACCCACAGCCTCTCTGCTATCCTGTGACGACCATTGTGACTTGTTATTGGTCGCGTCACCAAATGTGACGTGATCCTGCTGTCATGGCACCAAATGTGACGTTCTAACCATTGGCTGATTCGGATGGGAATTTGGTTAGATTCGGTATCAGCTTCGTCGTTCCCAGCTCGCCTCCAACGTCTGGTTACCGAAGTAACTGCTTTGATTTCTAGTCTAACCTACCCACGTTGTGATTTGATCTTAGGTAGACGAAATCAATCAGTCGCCGGGCCGTAATGCAAGCCGAATTCGTGCAAAGGTGATATCGCACAAGTATATGTAAAAGAAAATAAAGTAACAACTCGAAAAGTTCAAATGTGTTAAAAAAAGAATAAAAATATTTTTTTATATCTGGTTGCTGAATACAGGACTGATTCTTTCTCCCAACCCGCTTGTATGGATACGTGACACTTTGCGTTTGTTAGGTGAGTCTTAACATCTTAAGTTGTTTTTCAATAACTGGTTTTTGCTGTCTTCAGGCGACATTCGTAAAACTTGTTTTGGTGGTGTGAGTCTAAGTCGTTCTTCAAAAATAAATTGTTTTTGGTTAGAAGTCGAAGTCGGAATGCGTAGATCTTCAGTCAGCTTCCCGCGAGGCTGGTCGCAGAGCTTACAGCTTAACTCTGTCTGCGTCTGCCTCTGCGTCTCTCCAACTCCAACTGCCGTCTACTCGCTGCGACTCTGTTTATATGGACGCCGACCAAAACCGGGTGTGGGCTTGTTGGGGTTTGATTTCCTCGATAATCCTAAATCCACAATTTTCTTTGTTTTCGGACAGGAAAATTTATCCCTTTCCATTTTTGGAAGTCCATTACTTTCTGCCCCAGAGGGGTTATTAAAGGAATCGTCCTCCCAAATTCTTCCTTTCTCATATTGGTATCTCATACCAATCCTCTCAGGGGGGGGGGCGTCAACAGATTTGGTATCAGTGGTATCTCACACCAATCCCCTCAGAGGCGTCAACAGGCCTCCCCTCCTTCTCATATGTTTACCTTCGCCCACCGCTCACGCCACCACTCAGCCAATGACGCTCGGCAGCGCGAGTGTTTACAATTATCGCTCAAAGGAAAAAATAATTATCTCCCATTTTTCTTTTCTTTCTTTTCCCTACACCAGACCCCTAAAACTCGTAGTGTGGTCCTTACTCTCTATCTTAACTGAATGTCATCTGGAATTTATCAACGAGATTTTCGCCAGCGTCAAATGGGTGGTTAACTGGACGTCTTCGCACTCTGTCACCAATTATCTGTCCCGGTAACAAACTTTTATCATGTCCAGGTCTTGACGATAAAACAGGTGGTTTCTTTCCAAAAACAAATGATATCTCCGAAAGATAGTTAATGGTTTATGCTGAGATGTTGAGTGTTTCCCCGTGCGTGTATTGAAATAAGGGCAAACACATACGTAGGGAAAAATACTGGTATATCTGAAGAGAGATTAGTAGTCAAACGAACGCAGGTTAGTCAGTAACAATCAGAAAGAGTATAAAATCCAACTGTATCTTCCGGTAGAGAAACGGAAGTGTGATGGTCACCTGATCTTCCAGAACACTATAGAACTGTCCTATTAGTAGTAGAGAGATCAGTCCATTCTTTTAGGCAGCAGGGGGTGGCCTCAGCTGATGCCTTTCTCGATCAGTACGTGACCTGATTACGATTATCTTCCAACTCCTGTTTCGTAGCCCACTTGACCAATTTGAAATTTTCATTATTGCCATGGGCAGATTGCTATCTTCTTTCGCCGCGTCATAGCATAAATTAATTCCGACAGATCCATGGTATTTCGAATTTCCTATCATCCGCGAAAAAAAAAAACTTTTTTTCGCAAATGAAAATAAAATCTTTACCACTTTTCTTTATTAAAAAAAAATAACATCGCTCAGTATTTCTTTTCGTGATAACTTCTTCTCGCCTTAATTATTTCTCGCTTTTAATTTTCACGCGACCGCTAAATAGTGTCACAGGATAGTATTCGTTTCCTGTTATTCTACATGATATTTATATAATATGTTATTTCCTAATAAAGGGTTGTTTCATGACAGTTAAAGAAGCATCAATACGTACTGTAAACGTGATTTCCATTTATTTTATAATTGCGTCTATGCATTTTCCCCTGAGCTTTTTGAATTCCTACCATGCATTTATAAATCGTTTAAAACAAAGAGAAGCAATGGTTCCAAATTCTTTTTGCCAACATTTCACAGGAAGCCACATATATTTCCCTATAGAATGTATAGAATGTCTCGAGCAAATTAAAATGAAGATATAACAGGAACCAGTATTCGTAGACACGGCTTAAACAGAAATGCCGTTTCTCCCAATATACGGTGACAAGGCAGTCAATATGTGCTGACATTCGTCTCTGGCTTGTCTTTCGAAGTCATGTGGAAATGATTGTATATACACTGCACATCTAAAACTGCCTTGACTAATCGGGAAGTTACAGTCAAAATATATTAATATATTTTTAATCTTGAGACACGCTTGTAATACGGACCGACTTCATAGGTAAAATGATTTCGTATTTCGTATCAGTGCGAGCAATCAATGTTTTATACCACAGGCAAAAGACAGGATGTTGATAATTCGTATTGAATGATCGGAGAATGGATATGTTTTCAAGATATGACAAAAAATAAACTTTCAACTTTCCAATGAAACTACTCTAAATTTCTTGATTTCATTTGTCAAATATTTCCTGAAATATTTTGGTACCATTAAGTCCCCTGAAGTCAATGATGAAAATTTTTTGAGCCAGTTCAGAAAAAATGTCCATTTATTCATGGAATATTTTATTTAAACAGTGTTTAAATAGGAATCCTCAATAATTTTTTCATATCTGCAACTGAGTTATTCATTCCTTTACATTAAATCTGTAAATATTTGGACGGCAAGAAATCATTGAATGTAGCCTATGCATCTTGTTTGCAACGGAATATCTCTTGACTTAAATCTTTTTCAGGATTCTAGAATAAGGGGTAGTCAGAGGGTAACAGATTAGGGGAATAGGGTGGATATGGCAAAATCTCATATCTCAAATCAGTGAGCTTCAGTAACTTAGAAGCAGTTAGTGCTATGACGCAAAATTGTACCGCGCTTATTATACTGTGGGCCGAATATAATTTTGCTTGACTCAATATGCATTTCATCCGAATTTTTATATATATATATATATATATATATATATATATATATATATATGTATGTATATATATATATATATATATATATATATATATATATATATATATATATATAACCTCTCTCTCTCTCTCAATATATATATATATATATTCATGTTTCATTAAAAACGACAGACAGACATTTTCTTTTTTTCTTACGTTCAAACAAGAACTTTCTTTTCTGGCCAAAGTGTGTGTAAGAACTGTACAAATGTTTTATATTTAAACATGATAAACATTTGGACAGTTTTTTATACACTCTTTGTGCAGAAAAGAAAGCTCTTCTCTAGATCATAAGAAAAATTAAATAAAAAGCTTAACCGTAGTACATTGTCTGTCGTTTTTAAAAAGCATGCATAAAGGAAGGATTGCTGCTTAAATATACAACTATATATATATATATATATATATATATATATATATATATATATATATATATATGAAAATATATAAAAATAGGAAGGAACTGGTTAGGTAAATAATCCAAAGTCCCTTAGTATTTTAGTTATTATTTTTAAAAAATAGTGCTCGATACAAAAGTGGAGCATAAATATAATTATTTATTTAAAAATATGATTCCAAATCGCTACATAAGAGGTCTCATGTTTCAAAACTAGAGCCGAAAACTCCAATATAATCCTTTAACTTAAATTGAGTTGAAAGTAAAATGGGCTCCGTTCCATCCTCAAGCGAAATTTTTGTTGGAATAACGTATATCTGAAATTTACTTGTTTTAAAATTGGAATCAAAATCCCCATGGTAACAGCTATGGTGAATTTTCTAAATTGGGTATGCGAGTGTAGGGTGTTTATATTATTATATTAAGTAGCGGTATAGAGATACTTTCAAGGTGTCAAGTCGGGGAAAGGTGGGGGTGTCAAAAATGAAACCGAAGATGTATTGGCCATCGTCTAGTTTGCTTGTCTATGGAGATTTATTTATTTATTTTATTTTATTTTATTATGAAAGGGAATTGTGCATATATAAAAAAAGAAAAACTTTCGTAACGTTTGTTTTTTGACGACTTCATAAAGGGTTATCTTATATGTAAGGTATTTAAACTACTAATTTAGGCTATGGATTATGAAGTGTGTTATGTAGTATGCATGTTTGTAGTTAATTATTCCTACTATGAATCTGATGATTGGGCTATTTGTTAAACAAGTTATATAAATTTTTTTTTCTAATAATTCAAACCAAAAATCTGATGATGCCTACAAAAAACCGTTAACTCGTGTCTATTATTTAATAGATTATTATTATTTAGAAGTTTAATGATGTGCAATTTTTCATGGAGGCACAAAGGGCATGGGTCATCCCAAACTTTACATATTCTAGCCTTGTCAATAATTTTCCATTTAACTTTTGGTGTCTTATTTGTTACCTTCAGGTGCCAAAAATATTTTGATAGTGAAGTCTGGTTTCGTTTGTTTATATTATTAAAGGAGCACTTATGCTGCCTCCATCTATCTTTAAAATTATTCTTCGTGGACCCAATATATATCATATTAGTGCTAGGGCTCTGAGCCCTAGCACTAATATGATATACATTTTGGCGACCGCGTTTGTTGAAGAGTGAGTTATTTTTCTGACTGGTTGCGTGCATTGTGAGATAGTACCTCCAAATCGAGTTTTCAGCATTTCTTTCTGCCCCCGATATTCTACAGTGATTTATTGTCACCGTTGTGGAAGTAATCTGCGAAAATATTCCTTTGCAATCCCAAATCGCTTACATCCAGATTAGACAATCTTTCATACAAACTACATCTCCTGGGGCTTTTTTTTCAAAAGCAATCTTGTGTAGTGGATATGTGACATATGTAGTGTAATGGTTGGCAAGTTGAAAAACGAAAACAACAACGTTCTCTTTAGGGTAACAATAGCTTAGTCCCCGCTTATAAAATTTCTTAAATAAAAAGAGTTTGTTTCGATCACTTTCGCAACAATTTTAATAGTGAAATTCCTTTAGAACTGTATTCCTCTATCTCTTGTCTTCCAAGTTAAAAGAGCATGGCCGAATAAGCTCTCTAACCATGGTCGGCAACCAGTCTAAAAGACGTCTCTGTATTCAAAATCCTCGCTTTATGTCACTGAGTATTGAGCTTGGTGAGACGTACACTGTACTGTGTTTGAAAAAGATTATGACGTTTGCAATTAAATGTGGTGCAGAATTGTGGGCTCCTATTATCTCGGTTGCGGTCAAATACATACATACATACATACATCCATACATATATATATATATATATATATATATATATATATATATATATATATATATATATATATATATATATATATATATTGGAAAGAGAGTTATTTGTAGAGGAGACATTTGATTATTAAGAACACATGTGTTTTATTTTAATAAAGAATTTAACTGCCAGAAAAATACACCAATCTAACACACAAAATCAAAAGAAGCCGTATCATAAATTAATGATTTCTTCTCTCCCACAGAAAAAAAAAAACCTTTATAGTCGAACTCAAATTACACACGAACATATAACGCATTTTCCTTGCCCACGGGGTTTATAAGAGTCTCTAACTTAAATACAAAGACGATCGATAAGAAAAAAGGCTATCAATAAAACGATTTTACTTGTTAGGTTTCATACTAGAAGAAACACAGTCTAAATCGAATTATGCTGAACAAGAGAAGATTGAACGATTCCCCAACAAACGATTTTTGTTCTTTGGAAATTATCCTTTACTTTTATGACCCAGGATCTTGATATTGAAAAAATAACTTTATACAAATTCTGTACACAATCTCTAAAATGGATTCTTTTGACCAGATTTCTTCTTCAAAGTGTCGTGTCTCTTCAGATTGTAGATTATCATAGCCAGCCATAACTTCCTTCACTTTGAAGCAGGTAAATGTTTTTTTATTTTTATTTTTACCTATCCTTCCCATATCCATTCAGCCGTCCGTTCTGTCAGGTAGGTGGCTGGCTAACTCCAAATGTTCCTTTTTTGCTTTCGATATGTCCTGTGAATATCAAATTTTCTAAGCCCTTTTTCCCATCTTTTTCAGCTGTCTTTTTCTGATTGAGTGTTTTAGTTTTTACGGCATATCAACTCTTTTTCAGGTCATATAAAGCCAGAAAACATTTTTTTAGATTGTAAGAATCTTTTGAAATACGAATTTACTGATACACGTCCATAGTTGGGTGGATTCTTACCTTTCTCAATGATGTTTGCTCTAAGTGAATATAACGAACCCGAATGGAATTCGAACTCAGCCCTCCGAGTTCCAATTCCGATCCAAGATTACAGATCTTGGCATTCCCAGACGCTTAATTTCACTTCATGATTCTAAGAGTAAATGTCTTTTTTTTTGTTTTCCTTTGTCTTAAAATATCTCCGTTGTTTAAAACTTCTATCTTTACAACTAGATTTCTGTTACCCCAGTCATATGTTCGCTATTCTTCAAATTACAAGATGTTACCCTGTGCGAGTTGCGAACCGATTTCAAGATCAAGTCTGCTACGCTTACTTTCACACCAATGCCATTCGAAGGGAAACAAGCCATCTCTTCGTCCCTTAAATAAAAAAGCTAGTCTGGTTCTGTCTCCTTATATGGGAGCCAGTTTAGGATACGTACTATTCTGAATTCCAAATCACGAAATATAAAAGCTTTTATTATATTCCCCAAGAATATGTCAATTCCAATATTAATGAAACTGCAGAGAGGAAAGGGCGTTTATGTTCTGAATGAATATGAGATTTTAAAAAATATATATATTCCAGAGGTTCTCAAAAATAAGGTACGGTTAAGTATCTATCGACCAGAATTCAAACATTGCGAAAAATGTAGACGCAAACCAATATGACGTATCCAATACATCTTGCAACATATCGAACTGAAATGATGTTGAGCGCATGCGTATCTTATGTCACAACAAAGATGGCTGCAATCATAAAGTAGTGAACAAATATAAAGTTGTGAGATGTAATGAGGTTCTTCCGTGCCAAGAGCAAAAATCCAAATTTCGGTCAGGTACATCGATATTTCGTTTCAGATACGGAACAGTACAGGTGAGCTGATAGAAGCTATCTGTAGAACGTGGTCACATTACTTGACCTGGGAAGGAAAACTAAACTAGTTCTGGCTATGACGATAAACTACATCCGATAGAAAAGATTTTAATCGATACATTGCAGCTTTTGAAGAGCGTGAAACCATCTCATACTTTCTGTTGTTCTTCGACCCACCCTGACAATGAATGGTAGCACCAATTTGGGTTTCAGCTATGGACAAATAATGAATCTCCAAACAAAAAAAACAAAACACTATGAAAGTATATATATATATATATATATATATATATAGTAAAATTACCAGCAATACAATTTATAGTAGACTTACCAACAATACATTTATAGCAAAATGATCATAATTACAGTATCTCTTCTGGAAGGCATGCAATTGGATTCGAAAGGAATTTAGTTGAAGGCTTAAAATTGTGTTTAAAATATTTAGATTTCGGCATTAACTAAACCAGAGAGGTTGAAATGCTACTAAACAAAATCAACCAAACAACAAACATTAAAGAACACTTTCATGATATTAAACCATATAATATCCTTCAATTTTTGAAAGAAATCAAACTGTATTCCAAAATATAACTCCAACAAAACTACAACATATAACACGCATATCTCCAGACGTTCATTCACACATACATATGCCGAAAAAGCTGAGTACCATCTACCATGTATTTAATTGTGAAAGCAGAGTATCATATATTACATTTTTATTACTTACAAAGCTTCCTAGAAAATTAATGTCCGGCAGTAAATGGCCCATAAGTTGTTGATATTCTTTTGAACAAAGAAAACAAAAAATACACAAAAAAAAAACCCACCAAAATTCAATAAACAGTTTTAAAAAGTGCAAAACGACCAAATTTGAAATTTTTATCCTACATTCAACACCATCACTTGATACCAGAATTGGTGAAACAAAATGGCTATTTTTGTAGTGATTTTATAACATATTTATGGTGTAATTTTTGAATTAATTATATTTGCTCTACTCTGTATTGGGCACTCTTTTAAGAATAGTATATTTTTGGTTATTGGAATTTATTCCGTATACACCTAATGCTATACTTGGACATATATATATATATATATATATATATATATATATATATATATATATATATATATATATATATATATTATTATTATTATTAGATGAAAGAGAATGAGAAGATGTTATCGATGAGAAGAGAGGAAAACCACGAAGGAACATACACGTCACGCCTGTTAGAAAGTGATCAGTCGAGATTCCAGGCGAGGGTCAAATGCCTGCTAGGTTTTCTTTTGACTCTTCCGCTCCAGATAAGTTAAGTCAACTGTATTCAATTCTAGACGTATGGTATCTTTGTAAATGTGCGAGAAGTATTATGACAAGACAAATTGTATAACACGACACAGTGAAGCAAAATCCTTAGCAGCAGGCCTATCTATTGATTCAATATAATCGTTGCACTTCATATCAGTGGAAAACGTAAGAGCTAGAAAGCGCAAATAGTTACTCAACTGGAGGCTAGTATCAACCATGCTGATGGCAGTCAGAAATGATTCATGGTGGTCGTCAAATGAAAACATTTTTATAAATCTTCAATTCTACAAATCAACCATTCGCCCTTGCATGGTGTATTGCTGTCATATATGGTCTAGAGTCCCTGTTTGCTTCGGGATTCTTGATAAGATCCAGAGACGGATATGCAATGTAATTGGCCCTGATCTGGCATCTCGTCTGCAGTTGATCTCTCACAGACGTGCCGTCGCCTCCCTCTGTCTTTTTTACAAATACTTTCATGGTAACTACTTCGAGGAGCTTCTTTTCGCTGGTTCCCAGACTTCATGAATTCAAGTGTTCTACGAGGCTTGCATCCCGCTCTCACCCTTTTCCTGCTGAAACTGTTAAATGTAGCCGTCTCTTCTACTCCAATAGCTTCTCGCACCTCTCGCCTGTGGAACTCCCTCCCCTATTCCTGATCTCCAACTATTCAAATGTAATGTCAATCGACATCTCCAGTTGCCTTGATCTATCAACTATCCTTCTCATCCTTTCCTCTATCACTCCTATCTGCTCTCGCTCCAAATCCTATGTAACACCTTTTTGTGTTAGTGGCTGCCCGCCTTGCTTGGGGTGAAATGCTTAGAAAATTGTTGTAGCATCAGCATAGATACTAATTTGAGAGCTGATGCTATCAGGAAGGTCTGTAATGAAAATTAAATCGAAATGGGACCAAAGATAGAGCCCTGGACTGTACGCTCTTTATACAGAATTTAAAAGAATTCACAGATAATTAAGAAAAAGAAATGTGTGGAGAGCCATGATCGGCTAAATCATGAATAATAATGGCATTAAATAATATATAATATATATATATATATATATATATATATATATATATATATATATATGATTTATTTTCTATTAAGTGGAAAACTATCTCATATCCTCTCTACATGAAAACGGTTTCTTAGTTCCTGAGTACAGCCATTGCTTGAAGCGTTTCATAATCGAGTTCATCTGTAAGCAGCACGGATGTAATTTTTCCGGACGGCGTCACACCTACGCTCTTTGGCAAAGATGTTACATTCATGAGTGCCAACAGCAACCTCCAATTTGTGTGTGAGCTTGTGCTTGAATTCCTGTGTTTTTGTGTAGCTGTTTGTTTGTGTATGTATTTCAGTGTGACGGACAATGAAAATTGCGTATGTTTTTTTATTTAGTTTTTTCCAGTGCCATCACAGTTTTACTTATACAACGAATAAGAATATGTAGAAAATGCCCGTGGTTACAAGCGCTTTCGGCTAATACTTTTATTATTACCAAGGTGTTCGTTCCTAGTATATTTTGCTTTTATATTATGAATAGTATTAACTCAAAATATATATATATATATATATATATATATATATATATATATATATATATATATATATATATATATATATCGACATATATGGGCGCGTGGGCCGTGGTTAGAATGTTCGGGTTCTGACTATGAGCCACGCGTTCGAATCTCACCATTGTCGATTTGTCAGGAAGGCGACTTCCTGATGTCATCCCACTGGAGGGGTCGATCGCAGCGTGTGGTACCTTTGGAAAGTGTCTAAAATTTTTCCACTGGTTTACTTGTGAGTGAAATTGGATAGGCGGAACCCTTGGGCCCGTCGATAGCTCTGCTAGCACCAAGTCCCAAGTCATCGTGGCCGAGTGATTGAGCGTACTGAACTTGTTCAGATTGCTGATCACACTATGAAACTGTAACTAAGGTCTGCTTAGCATAGTTGCAATTTATTCAACACCCACAGGCGGGCTCTGTGGGTGTTAAATAAACACAAATGCGTCTGAGCAAGCTTCTGCAACAGGGATTGGCTTTTTATGGAAACTTTAAATGATGAAATAATGGTTTTGAAAGAATTTTAATGTCAAAATATACTACAAAAACACAGACATCAAAAATCTTTTCACACAGGACAAAATTATTGTCCCCTCTTGGCTCCCTAATTACTTTTTCAATTGATATATATATATATATATATATATATATATATATATATGAATAAATATAGTCTTAAGGTGTGCTATATTTATGAGATAAAGTGCTCAATATCAGAGATAAAGCGTATGTAAATATAAAAATGAACATTGGAGTCAACAGGTGGCCTGACGATTGCGTTTAGATATGAAACAGCCTGTCGCCTCTAAGTGTTGTTATATATATATATATATATATATATATATATATATATATATATATATATATTATTTCTTTGTCTGTTTTATATATATATGTGGAACAGAGCATCTGATTTTTGACAATGATATAGGGACACCGTCTCTCCAGTGTCTTTATCTAGGTGAGTTGTCCCTTCAGGACATGTACGTTCATGGCTCCCACAGCTTCCTTTCTTTTGTAGATATTACCAATGTTTGTCTTTTAAATATTCCTGCCTTTCTTTGTCCTTACATAAGTTACTCGCAGTTTCACTCTGTTCAATATGTCTTCACTACGTCCTGCGTTGGACAAATTTTACAAACATTTTCATTTTATGTGTTTTAGAATTTCCAAATTTATCGTTTCGATCCTAAGTATAATTCTCTCTTTTGTTTTCTAAAAAAAGAAGTATTCTTAGAAAAACGTTCTTAAGTTTTGCCTAAAACATTTTTCATTTTGTCGGATGATTGGCGTCCAAACCAGTTAGGTGCGAAGAGTTTGGTTACCAACACATTATGAAAAAAATGATAACTATTAATAAATGGAAGTAGTCTTGACGAGTTGACGACCGTCTAATTAATGTTGCTGATTCAATAAAAACACCGTGGAGAAGGCAACATCATAACTATCTTACAATTCATGGCATTAAACGATCTATCAGGTATACGATGTAATCTGTGTGAATCACTGGTGTTTTTTTTTATGTCTCGATGAATCAGATGTTAAAATAAAATTATCTCTTCCTTACCGATGTCTTATCATGTGTTGAGTATTAAAGAAATAAGAACATCTTATTCAACATAAAAGAATTATCGCTTTTTTATTCTTTTATGCTTTGTCGAACGTGATAAATCACGTTTGACAAAGCAGAGAATGTTCACTTTCTCTCAATCTCCTTTCATTATTATATACAAGATATCACTTTATTAATTTTTTTTTTATTTTTCTAATGAATACTTACAGAGCATTTTATTTAATAATCTCCATTTCCCATGGTCGCCTGCAAAGCCGCCTTTTGGGATAACTATAATGGGTGTACATCGCTAATGTCCTTCTTGACATATATACCAACATGATCACAGCTTTGAATTCTGAAATTATTCGTCGCAATTCAATAAACAAATAATCAAATAAAACTGTAAAAAAAAACATCAAAGGATCTTCATAACTGAAAAAAATATAATAAATAACACCGAAATTATATTAAACAACAAATGAACAACGTCTTTTATTCCGGGGTGCTGGGGAGAAGACGTCAGGACGTACGAGTAACAATTTTACAAATGTAGGTAAATGGAAAGGGTTCATTGTTACACGTATGTGTATGACAATAAATATTCAGGCTTAATACACATAACCTTCCGACCATGTTGTTTTTCAAAGTTAAGCAACGCCGAGCCTGGGCAATACCTAGATGGGTGAGCACATGGGAATACTTGATACTGTAAGCTTAGATGTACGAGTGGTGTTAATGGACTGACCATATCATGATTAAACACCGGTTCCCGTAGGATCACCGAAGTTAAGCAACATCGAATCTGGTCAGTATCTAGATGGCTGACTGCTTGGGAATAGCAGCTGTTGTGAGGTTGGGTGTGTGAGTGATATAATAAGCTGCCGGCTTCATAACACTGAAACACCCGTTCACGTACGATCACCGAAGTTAAGCAACGTCCAGCCTAGTCAGTACCTAGATGGGTGGCCGTTTTGGAAAACCATCTGCTGTAAGGTTGAATGTGCGGGTGCTGTAACGGACAATGGCAATGAATTATTAATCGAGACGAGTTTCAATAATTTGGGGGTTCGATATATTAACTTAGGTGCAATAACCTTGGGAAAGTCATGGATTCACTATTTCTCGCCCAGGTATGTGTTAATTAGTAAGACTCGTATAACAAAATAATTATTATCGCAAATATATATAGATATATATATATATATATACGTGTTCCTAGGGTGTTCAATAGTATGCGATCAAGAGGGGAAATAATGGTATACTCTTTTCTATAACTTTTAGAATCCGGCCTCTTTCATCTTATTCTCCACTAAGACGCAGCAACTCTTCGATATATTGACGATCCCAATTCAACCTGACCACACGATTAATCCCTACCAGAAGTCGTCGGTAGATTAAAGAGTATAGGCCATACAACCAATTCCATTTACGAAAGAGAATCAAATCATAGTTTACCATTTCCCGATCTCAGGTCTTACGAAAATGCACAAACAACAAAAACCTAAATACACTTCTTCATTCATCAAAAGGATAAAAATAAAATAAATCAGATTGATAATAGGTTTCTATTTGAGAAATCTTAGAATTACTGACAGAGAAAGAAAAACTCCTCATATACCCGGGTTGTTTTCCTATATAATGCCAAACACTAAACTTAAATAATCAGGTTTGTAGGGATTATTATTTTCCGTCAACGTTTTCTAGTTTTCTCTTGTGGATTTGTTGGGCTTTGCGTTGACATTATGTAAGAAATATTCATGTCTCTTTCCTTTCATTCTCTACCAAGCTTAATATATTCACACTACGTACCACCACCAGAAATCAAGTGGGGAACTATGCCATTTCCTAGAATTTTAGAACCCGACACATTTCATTTCATTCCCCACCAAGACACAGCAATTTTCCGATACTTTGACGATGCCCTATCGATATGAACACGCGATTAATCCCTACCAGAATTCGTCGATAGATTAAAGAGGATAGGACGTGTAGCCAATTCCATTTACGAAAGAGAATCAAATAATAGATTACCATTTCTTGATCTCAGGTCTATCGAAAATCCACAAACAAGAAAAACGTAAATAGACTTCTATATGAATCAAAAATTTATATAAGAAAAAATCAGATTAATAATAGGTTTCTACTTAAGAGATCTTAGAATTCCTGACAGAGAAAGAAAAAATACCTTGAACATACTTTCAAACTCCTCCAATACCCGGGTTATTTTCTATATAATGCCAAATGAAAAGACGATAAAATGCACAAGAGAAAAATAGAACTATACACAGAAAATTAGGTATATAATTCTACTTATGATCTATAAAAACCACTATTAAAAATATCTCATTCAACAGTGATCTAGAATTCAGCACTATAACTTTTCCAGTGTGCGATGGATATATTTTTGTCTAAATATTATGTCCCGGAAAGGGATATATTTGATCGAAGTAGCTAAGTGGTTTTGGCTACTATAACCAAGTAGTACATGGTAGCAGTAATCGACTGGTATTCGTGGTAGTCGCAGATAATAGGTGTAGACCAATAGGATAGACAATGGCGTAGTCCAATGGGCGTCGTCGTAGACTTAAACTCTGACGTACCTACACGTCCGTCTGTATTTATGACGGACACCAGCCATTATATCACTAAATTATTCACAAAAGAAAATAACACTGACATCTTATTTTAACAGATATATTTATCAAACTTACACAAAAATGTCTTGCAATACTAATGAGAATTTTTTTTTTCAGTGAAATCATCATTGGCTCCAACCACGGCCATCAGACAACATCGGATTCTTCTGGACAATCTTCTTGTTTAAATTCGTGTAAGCTGCCATGATACTTTCCTTCGGGTCATCTTTGGTATTAGAAGGATTATTGTTGGTCTCTCGCTCAACGTCACTCCACACATAATAATCAAGAGCGGGTGCCGTCTGGAGAGTTAGGTGGGGAGATGTAAAGTGAGGCGTGGTCGCAGAAATTGTTTGACAGCCACGACTGGATACTCCTTTTTGTGTGTCATAGTGGGCAGTCCGATTTCCCAGACATACGGTATTCTAGCAGCCACCATCTTGACCTACGGAAGAACTTCCTTCTCAGGGCACTTGATGTAGGCCCCGTGTTGAGTCCCTCAACAATATATTTTGGGGATTCTTTTCTTATCCGAACGATCAGAGTGATTTTCCGATCTACCCCGGTTTCCGATTTAACCATCGCACACTGTATAAGAAGAAGAGGTACATTTTATTTTAATCATTTTAATCCGATCAAAGCAGTAATGCCAGGAAAACACAAGGCGTTACTGATTGTGAGGGAATAAAAAAAAAAGAGAATCATTACTAAGGAACGAGAAGGGTAAAAGGACAGGAATTATGAAGACACTAAATAACGATTGACATTGCATTTATTTTTTTGAAGATCCAAGCTCGCTGAAAGGTATGAAGCCGAAGATAGTTACACAAGCGAGAAGTAAGAGTGAAGAAACTGTTAGCATGGAACTTGCGGCTACATCGAGATAATTCAACTGTAAATTGATGAGAACTATTTTGCTTATATAGTACTGCGCTTAAATTCATAAAGTCTAGCGGAAAGTTCATTAGAACAATTATCTTGAAAATATTTATAGAAAAGACCCAAGAAAGTTACATTAATGCGCTGGGAAAATGATTGCAGGCGACTAAATTAGCACCAAACGAAATGACAACACCGCAGAGGCAGAAAATATTTCTGATTATATATATATATATATATATATATATATCTGTGTGTGTGCAAATTTATATTCTTGGCTGATACGTTCATGTTTGATATAAAAGAAATATATTACCCACTGCTTGTAAGTATGTGCGACATCAAATTGATCATCTGGTAGTTTTGTCTGGCTATTGTAAAGATAAGCGCATGTCAGTAATCTATTGAGATATGCTGTCGGCGTTCTTTTGTCGCCCCCAGGTGGATCGGACTATAACATTTTTTTATTAAACTGGGACGCCCGTTATTGGTTTGTATTTATAAAATTGAATTATGACATTTTTTTCCTGTTTAAAACGGAACTCACGTATGGAGTCTCTTACACAATGACGTGCTTACCTCAGTTTTCAAAAATCAGAGTGTACGCATCCAGAAAAACATTCGCGACAGAATCATTACACTAATCAATTATCGAATAACTGTTTTTTTTACTTTAGTCATAGCTTAGCAACAGACAATTAGAAAGAACGCCATATTCTAGAAGAAATATACTTTTTTCTTCTTATTGGAATAACACAATTTAAATTTTTTGCAAATAGTCAAAGATGCATTCCAAAAGTTAAAAAGATTAATAAATAACAGAAAAAACATCGTTATAAACAGAGAAAAGATTACTGATCTGTTACATGATATCTGTCCTTACATAACGCGGTGAATGCTGAACAATATCCTCACAAATTAAGAAGAGACGAAGCAACATAAATATGATTCTGTAGAAGGTTGCCGAGGATTCATGATATGAGCAACGACAAAGTTTTAGAGAAAATGGGAATTTATACTTAACATCAGGAAGAGACAGCTGAAATTTCTAAGACACAAAATAAAGATGGAGGACTTTGTAATTCTGATACTCAAAAGACAGATTGAAGGCAAGAAAGAAAGAGGAATACGGTGCATAATATACTTTGTGAGCTTCTGTAAATGAATGGCAGAATGGGGTTTATACGGTTTTCTGAACAGCTCCTGAGGGCAGAAACATTTGTGGAGCGCCATGTTCGCCAACGTCTTAACGGGACACGGCACATATAGAAGAAGGCTACGTACGCTAAGCTTAGTCAATATAATGATGAAATTTGGTGGATCAGTTATCAGTGATCAAATTCTTACTACGGTGTAGTGAATTCGACCCTCACATTAGAATATCTACGCTGACGATTCAACAATAGATACGCACGCCTCAAGATGACCAGAGATTGGCAGCTGATCTTCCCTCTAATCTAACACAAACATCGGAGTGGAAGGAAAACTGACTGGTCAAATTCAATTCCTTGAAAACCAAACCAGTGTCGATCTTCACCGATCGTACCTAAAACTATTACCAATCACGATGAGGGAGTATTGTCTCATGAGTCCTGTGACGTCTGCCCCCATTAAGACCAGCATAACCTAGGCGTCAGGTGGAAATCGCACATATGATCTGATGTAATGAATAGGCATACACCTGGGTTTCTGGTATGGTCCGTTTCCTTGTACCACTGTGATATTCCAAGGTAGAACCAATAAAGAGGAACTCGAACACGGACATGGAAGAACACAGATATATTGCAAACATGAATATATACAGAGAAGTAGAAAATGTTAGTATGAACAATCAGGTTTAGTAGTAATTGTCTGAACGCGACTCTGTTTCGGACTTCCTCTGACTCGACTGACTGACTCCTGACAGACTTCAGACAGAACTCCAGACTTCAGACAGAACTCCAGACTTCAGACTGAACTCCAGACTTCAGACAGAACTCCAGACTTCAGACTGAACTCCAGACTTCAGACAGAACTCCAGACTTCAGACTGAACTCCAGACTTCAGACTGAACTCAGACTTCAGACAGAACTCCAGACTTCAGACAGAACTCCAACTTCAGACTGAACTCCAGACTTCAGACAGAACTCCAGACTTCAGACTGAACTCCAGACTTCAGACAGAACTCCAGACTTCAGACAGAACTCAAGACTTCAGACTGAACTCCAGACTTCAGACAGAACTCAAGACTTCAGACAGAACTCCAGACTTCAGACAGAACTCCAGACTTCAGACTGAACTCCAGACTTCAGACAGAACTCCAGACTTCAGACAGAACTCCAGACTTCATACTGAACTCCAGACTTCAGACTGAACTCCAGACTTCAGACTGAACTCCAGACTTCAGACTGAACTTCAGACATCAGACAGAACTCCAGACTTCAGACTGAACTCCAGACTTCAGACAGAACTCCAGACTTCAGACTGAACTCAGACTTCAGACAGAACTCCAGACTTCAGACAGAACTCAGACTACTTCAGACAGAACTCAAGACTTCAGACTGAACTCCAGACTTCAGACAGAACTCAAGACTTCAGACAGAACTCCAGACTTCAGACAGAACTCCAGACTTCAGACAGAACTCAAGACTTCAGACTGAACTCCAGACTTCAGACAGAACTCAAGACTTCAGACAGAACTCCAGACTTCAGACAGAACTCCAGACTTCAGACTGAACTCCAGACTTCAGACAGAACTCCAGACTTCAGACTGAACTCCAGACTTCAGACAGAACTCCAGACTTCAGACAGAACTCCAGACTTCAGACAGAACTCAAGACTTCAGACTGAACTCCAGACTTCAGACAGAACTCAAGACTTCAGACTGAACTCCAGACTTCAGACAGAACTCCAGACTTCAGACAGAACTCCAGACTTCAGACAGAACTCCAGACTTCAGACAGAACTCCAGACTGAACTCCAGACTTCAGACTGAACTCCAGACTTCAGACAGAACTCCAGACTTCAGACTGAACTCCAGACTTCAGACAGAACTCCAGACTTCAGACTGAACTCCAGACTTCAGACTGAACTCCAGACTTCAGACTGAACTCCAGACTTCAGACTGAACTCTCTGCTTCCTCTTGCGGTGAAGTATTTATTACGTATCGACTAATCCATTATGTTATTATGGGTAAGGTCCCATAACAGTTCCCTCTCACAGTAATATGATCGGCTGGTGTCAGTCATAAATACAGACTGATGTGGAGGTACATAGCCTACGCCTATCACCTACGCATATCGCCTACACCTATTTCCTACGACTACGACGAGTACCAGTCCATCACGGTTACCTGCTAGATTGTCCTACCCGGTTACAGTAGTCAACAACCACTTTGCTACTTCGAACAAATATATCCCTTTCCGGGACATATCACGATCTAAAGATGCTGGAAAAATGATCGGTTCCCTGTACCACACCAGCAAGTACCTGATCCTTTATTATGTTATCCTTTACTTTTGGAAGGGTCTTACCAGCCTGAAAATTGAGGACTGTTGCTATGTAAAGCCATGGGCTGCCGATTTTTCATTTTCATAGAGACAGAAAGCGTCTCCGAACACTTTTAGACGGCAAATTATTTCCCACCTTCTAATCCCTTTTCAAGCAGGCGAAACGTCACAAATCTCTCGCTAGCCTTATTATTATTTCCATGTAAAGTGCTCAGACGAACTACTTTCCTCGGTTCTACCAGTTTTAACCATCACGTCTAAGACCCGCCATGCTACACAAATAATAGCGAACCACCCTCATCTCCTTGGAATTCAATGTAGGTTCTACTCGAACAGCTTCTTCCCACGTTTTGGGGAAGCGACTCGCAAAACGATGCTTCCCCGGTCACTAAAATCATAACCTATTCTAGTCTAGAATTAACAGTTATATTTCCCATATATAAGCATAAGCTGCGCCTCTTTCTCTGTAACGCTCTACCTCGACTGGCTCTTGGGCTTTGTAATTGCTAAACAACATTGTAATATTAAAAATACTCCCCACTTTGTTAACGTAAACATGGTAAATAACCACATCAAATAACTATCTATATTTCTGAGATGAGGTATTATGTACACTACTTACATTATTCGTACTATTTTCCTCATCTTTGTTGTCATATTTATCACAACGTTTCAGCCGTTGTATGCTCAGGCCTTCTTCTGGCGGTTGGAATGTCGAACTGAACCCTTTATTTCGCTTGCTTGAGTAGACTATTCTAGTTCCACGTGCTATGTCTAATAGATGCCAGTTATGAGTTATCTCCAAGTTCTCCACTGCCTTAACCAGGTATTGACTTCACACAATTTGGTTTCTGTCACTGGATCTAACTATCGCCTTTATCCACTTTGCCATGTGTCCTTGAACAGTCTACCCCAGTGAACGAAAGAAATGGTTCAGTTCGACATTCCAACCACCTGCAGTAGGCCGGAGCGTACAACGGCCGAAACGTTGTGATAAATATGGCAACAAAGATGAGGACAATAGACCGAATAATATAAATAGTGTACATCAAATAAATTTAACGGAAAGTAACACTGTCATAGCAGTAAACGCTGCATATTTCTTGGAGGCCTAATAGAATAAGACGTGTTATGTAAAGCCCCATTCCCAATAAAAGACATTGTTAAAAAAAATGAAAACAATAACATAATAAAACTCGAGACCTATACTTAAATAGCCTCCTCAGATCCTTATTATTCTATGAATGTCATGGATGGCGTTAAACCCTTTAATAAATCCCTGTACAGTTATCTATACAATTGCTCGCTCAGAACTATGGTTAAAATGCCTGCGAGCCAATGAACCCCTGTAGGTTTTAGCGCGGGTCATCTTTTTCGAACCTTGTAGACTGACGATACCGAATCAAAAACAAAGGAATGTACCCAGTAACAGAAACCACATCAAGAACTGAAATAGATACCCCATATATAATTCGAAGAGGAAGACATAATCAAGATCTTTACGTTCCACGATACTTCACACCAAAAATTAAGAAGGAAGCCACTATGAAGGCGGGAAAAAGAGTCACGGCAAAGAAACCTGTTAATAAGATTTTCATTGCTAAATGTTTTAATAAAAGGTTTAATAAATTTCAAAATTCGTAATAAAGAAACAGCTAATATTGTTATTCTTGTATATAATAAATTGGTATTCTTGTATATAATACATTGGTATTCTTGTATATAATAAACGCAAATGTCAGTGCGTCATTGTGTCACACTTTTTCAGCTTTCCATCCAAGAGGCCATTGCTCAATTTATACCATTCTGGAATCAGGCTGACTCCGTGAGAAAATTAAAATCATTACGAACCGAATCCAGACCCGCAATCCTAAAAGTTTGAATTCCCAAGTTTTCATACAGCGATTTTTACGTGATTTGTTTGCAATGAAATTTTGGGCATGATAGCAATTTTTATAATTCAGAAATAAATTTGGGAATAACCGAAAGTAATTGCCAAGTCCAGCGAAAGTCACCCATGAAATAAAAATAATTGTTTCCATGGAAAGTAAGGATCTGCCTTTAAATTAAGTGGCGGCAGACGAATTATCGTTAAACTTTTAAAACGTAAGCTTAAATATTAATGCAATATTTAAATGTAGCGATTCATTTTGAGTTCTTCGGTAGTTTATTGTTGCTTATGGGATCTACTCCTACCTATTGTGATGAAGGCCCAATCAAGAGTCCTCCGCAGAGGCTAGCTTAAAGCTTTAAGTTTTAATCTACTCCACTATATTCTCTAAAATCCCGCGCAGCATAGACTGGTGAAAAGAGGTGTCCTCATTTCAGTCCGACACAAGAGAAAATTGATAGTATGAAAAACGCGTACGAATATATTACGTCCATCTTGGTTACTCTTTTATTGATCTTCTTCCTTACAAATGCTCCTTTTTATCTTTCATAATCAGTAGCCCATTGTGTCTTAGTGACTTTACTGCCTTGCATGACTCGAGGCGACTGAGATGTGGTTCTACAGAAAGATACTAAGGATGTCATGAACCGAGCATGTGAGCAATGTTGAGGTTTTAGAGAGGATGCAAACAAGGGTGAGGCTTATACTTAACTTCAGGAAGAGGCAGCTGAAGTTCTTGGTATACATGATAAGAAAGGAGGGCCTGGAGAATAGATGGAAAGAGAGACAAGGCAAACAAACGCAGGACATACCTGGCCTTCTTAAGCAAGTGGATGCCAGAATTTTAATTCGAGATATTCTTCAAAGAATATACCAAAATATTCTTTTGGTATTTTTTGGTACGTTCTTCGAAGAATATTTAGGTACGTTCTTCGAAGGATATTTGGTACGTTATTCGAAGAATATTTAGGTACGTTTTTCGAAAAATATTTTGGTACTTATGTATACTTAAATACAACGTATGCACAATAATTTCTCTTATCCAGTTCCATGATTATTTGACGTATCATACGGAAGAAAAGGGATGTCAGACATTAAAATCCCTGGACGGGGAAAAAAAAATTTTCTGTTCCAATGCATTATTCGATTGAATTGTCGGTTTTACATCATAATTTTCGGCAAGATCACTTGATATTTTTTTATTGAAACCGCTTTCAACAGTTCTCGAATTAATCATTTTTCATATTCCGAAGTCTTCACAAGAGTTTTGTATCGCCTAGAGCAATATAAACTTTTTCAAAATTAGGTTTGAAAGCCAGTGTCGACGTAGATACTGCATTGCTAACATTAAATTCTGGGATTCATTGCACAGAAATCGTTATAGTTTTTTTCCAGTTCACACAGGAATCGGAGATAGTGTCCGATTTTCATTTTGCGTTCTGTTTTGCGTTGGGGGAGTTTTAAGGAAAAAGGAAGCAACAAAAAAAAAGAAAAAAAAAAGAAAAAAGGAGACAATTATACTTCGAATTAAAAGGACACAATTGAAATCTCTGGGATTCATAATAAGAAAATAGGGCTAGGATAGTTTGACACTCACGTGTCTTATTGAACGCAAGATGGAACGTCCTGGGTATGACGATAAAGTACGTCCCACAGCAAGACCTTTGAACAGCAGGTTTTGAGGAGCGTGGAACCATCTCTTAATTGCTAGTGTTCAACCGGGGTGGTAGCACTTTTTAGAGTCCCAGCTATGAGAAAATATCTAAACCCGAAACTCGCATCAAAACATTCTGATAGTGTAAAAATAGGTTTTAATACCAGCAATATATTTTTGTAAAAAAAAAAATGAAAGAAAAAATTGTTACAAGCAATACATTTTTGAAGAAAAAACGTTATCTGCAATATATTTTTGGAAAAACAAATATTAGCAGCAATACTTTTTTGAAAAAATATATAACCACTATTAAAAATCTTGTCGGCATTAAATAAACCACTGAGGCTGATATGCTGTAAAACAAACCAAACCAAAGCAAGCAAGATGGGCAGCTAGTAACCTACCTGAAGAATTGTGTACATAGAGGATAGAACAGGGTCTGTGAATGATAATAAATATAAATACACATTGCTAACAGCTTCAATAGAAGCAAAAGAGCAGAGGCTAGTAACGGACTAAATTTTCTTAGGGACCAAAAGAGAAGGCAGGGTTTGGATACTTTGGATAGGAACAAGGCATATGAAAAAATGAGATGAGAAAAGGAGATTTCTAATTCTTCACTCAAGTGATCATGGCGGTTCAGAATTTATATTTTTCTTATTTTCTAAGAATTGCCACGTCATATTGGTCGAAAAAGGATTAAAGGCATTCCCATTGCATTCTTTAAGGCTTTGAATTAGTGATTTCTTTTTTCTTCTTCTAGGATGACTGTTTTCTAAGGATAGAAAACTTTGTATATCAGAAAATAATTACGTTGGGCAGCAATCAGTTACCAGAAAGTTTAATCGGCAAACAAGTTTCAAATCCCAATATAGTCATATATCTTCACTTTTCGCACAAATGCTCTTGAGAAAGGAATAAATTATTTTTTTCGGCGCCACCACTTGAAATTGGTTTGAAGAGTAAAATACAAAGCACTCTTTAGCCTTGTTGTAACGAGTCTAGTTGAAGAATTATTTTAAATTACAAAACTGTGTTGAAAGTGATAGAAATAAATTTTTTAAAAACACAACCATTCTCTTCCCTATAATTGCATTATATTCAGAGATAATTAAAAATAAAGAAAACACTTGGGAGTCAATCTCGTCTCAGTCCTGAATGAACACAGAAAAAACACTCAAAACTTGGGGTGGGGATTTACCATTTTCAGCATGTAATTTAGCTAGTTATAGCAGCTGCCTATTGAGTACTCTTACATATATCTAAATATAAATATGTACCTATAATAGTTATAGTAATATATTTATGAAGGTGGGTTGCCGAAGCAGGAATTCTCGCAAACAGGTTTTGTTAAATAATAGTATTGTCTATTAAATATTTTTATTAAATGCTTCAAATTTCCGAATAAATTGTAAAAGATACAAATTACCCAAGGATAACATAATTAAAACATACAAAAAGCACAAAAAAAAAACACGATATCATTAAGAAAGTAAAGTAATCGCCCAACATTTAGACGAACGATTAAATTGCATCGCTAAATGGCAAGACGAACACCTAAGTAAATATTAAAACAATACTAGACATAATTAATTCACGAACTAAGTAAAATAATCGTTAGGAATGATATAAGACTCTACTAAAATCATTAAACATTCCGAAGTTACATAGATAAAGAAAAAAGGAACTTTGAAATTGCAATGGGACGGTCTCATATTCTTAAGAAACTATAACAAACAAAAAGTCAAAACCAGAAAAACAATAATAAAGAGTTTAAAAATATTTGGGATTCGACATAGAAATAAAAACAAAACTAAACGAAGTAAATTTTCTAGATGTGACCTTCACCCTAAGAAAAGCTACATATAAACCATATAGAAAATCCAATGATAAACCACTGTATATACACAAATCTTCCAACCACACTAGTATAATCAAGTAGATACCACAATCTGCGGACTTTCCAACAAGTCATCCATTGAAGCCTTATTTAACGAAGCTAAGAAAGAAGATGAAAGATAGTGGATTCCCGCCAACATTCATATACACTGCACAAAAAAGCCAACAGGTAAAGGGACATCATATGGTTCAACCCACCTTACAAAAAAATTAAACACAAATTATTCATTAAGCTAATATACTAACACTTCCTCGCATAAATCACTCTCCACAAGATTTTTTTAATAAAAACACAGTAAAAATCAGTTATAGTTGCAAGAGAACATGATTCAAAAGGCACATCAGGAAAACAGTTATCAAACAAATTGAACTAATTAAACCCACGTGTTATTACAGAATAAAAGACGAATTTCCCTTAAACGGTAATTGCTTACAAACAATGTAATACACCAAGCCACTTTAAAAAAAAATCAGCAGATAATGAAGAAAAATACGCATATGAATAACTGAAGGAGCCTGAAAACAAAGAAACTACCAACACAAAATATCCTTTAACTAAACGCGAACAACACAATGCTTTCTAAACATACATGAGATATTAAAAACAAAAACAAATCACACTGAAGATATGGAAAATAAGAAAAAGAACATCAACATTCAAACCGTCCTCAAATATAATGCTTTGTATTCCTTTGAATTGTTCGGTACAGCCGACAATAGGGAGATGTAGTCTAAGCAGCGCACAGACTTCATATACCATCGATCAAGTCTGTGCTCTGGAGAGATCACTCCAGTTTCACCACCAAAGGGCAGAATTCTGACCAAACAGGGAGTGAGATAGATAGATAGATAGATAGATAGATAGATAGATAGATAATTCAGGATGTCATCATAAATGCTTTGTATATATAAATTTATGTTTTGCAGCCATAGTTACATTAAATCCTAAATTTAAAAATATTCAAATTTGATAAAGTTAGAAGATGAAACGCATCGACAATTAATAAGAATTTTTTTCCCAAATCTCATTTTTAAGACAATTTGTCTTTATTTTCTAAATTTTTCTGGGAAATTTAATTATATTGTCGACATGGAAAATTGTTGTATAAGAGTAAATGTCTTCGCCGACATTATGGTTTGAAACTAGATCGCCAGTGAGTAACACGGGCGATTTCTTATTAAGAAGATTACGTGATCACAAAGGAGGTGAATAAAAAAGAAGTTGCGTGATGACTATACGATCACTGTTCCCTCTCCTTGTCGATCCTCTATTGCTATACGTTTACTCTCTCTACTACTATCCGGAGTATGATTCTCTTCAGACCATTATACTATTTGGCGATTACAACTTGAACAAGTATTACTAGTGCGGATAATATTGGAAGGTGTTACTACTAGTACCAGCGTCTACGAAATCTCGAATATAACGAGAATTTTTGGAAGCCGTCCAACATCATAAAAGTGGCTACGAGGATGAGATAAGGAATCACAATATATATATATATTTATTAACACATTTTTATGTTTATACATTCTTTTTATAGATACAAATATTTAAGTAAATGCACTATTTTATAATAAACAGTATTAATAACATTTACCGACCTGAATGTCCGAGAAATTTTCATCGAACATATTCGTTCCCCGACAGGAATTGAACCTGTATCCTAACGGAACCGCCATTTAACCTGACGGGCCTTAACCGATCGAGCCACAGAGAACCGTTCGGTTAGCAAGGTCGATTTTACTGTTTTTAAACTTCAATCTTCAATGAATCTCTCGCCTACATTCATATCTGCCCGAAGTGTATCCAAATGTAAACAAATAACGTCACACTTTATGAAATGGACAAAGTCCGACAATTATTTTAAGACATTATGTTTATACATTCTTTTTATAGATACAAATATTTGAGTAAATGCTCTGTTTTATAATAACCACTATTAATAACATTTACCAGCCTGAATGTCCGAGAAATATTCATAGGAAATATTCGTTCTCCGTACATATCTATATATATATAATTGTGTGCGTGTATATATATATATATATATATATATATATATATATATATATAACTATGTAAATTTATGTAAATATGCGTTCCTTTGCATCAATATATTTTCCAATTCTGAAGTATTATACAAATGTATTAAAACGCACATATACGCATGCGCAGATTTATTATTAAATTTACTGCGCTTACGTACCTTAAGAAAGGATCAGTTGAAAAGGCCCGCATTTAAATATAAATAACGATTATTTCAGTAACACCTAATGACATTGCAACAAAAGGCTGTCGTCTGTAGGAACTAGATAAAAAAGATATTCCAACAAAGGCGTTCCCTGCAGTTTTTGCGCGCGTTAGTCCGCTGAAACACCTCCACCCAAATGAAGGATTTCGGTTCTACTTAATGCTGAGAAATTTTCGTTTGTTTTATCTATTAAATGCATGGATCCATCACAAAATCTAATAAATAAAATAAAATAAATTCCCCGGAGAGTCGCAATTTTTGCTTTCGCTGATTTTATTCTAACGTCCTTGTGGGCAGGTTTTATTATTTCAGCACGTTTTATTAGCTTCCAGAGAATTGCAAGGTGAACTTGCGGGGAAACGCTCGTGATTAGGCATTCTTGATTTTATTTATTTTGCTTTATTAAGTATTTGAAGAGAATCTTTGTGGCACTGGCATTTCCATTGTTGCTTCCTATGTTACTGAATTTTATCATTTTTTTATAAAATTTATTTAAGTAAATAAAAGGTAAAAAAAAACATATAATCAAACAAGTCTTAGAGAACTACGCATCAGTTGAACAGCAGATGTCTACATTGTACACGGTGGAGAATTTTCTTTACCTTGAATTGCTGCAACCTTTTGCGGAAACGCATTCTTTTGTCAGGTTTATCAATTATCAACAGTCGCCAATACACACACATATATATGCATATATATGTTCACAGACACACAAGTATATATATTAACCGTATTTTAATCTGACATTTTCATTATATAATGTCCAAGGAATATTATTATCCAACAAATATTAGATCATATTTGGTTACATATAAAACGTTCTCTTTCTCTCTGCTTCTCTCCATCTCTCTTCCTATCTCGCCCCAGTTCTTTATGTATTTGCCTGTGCATCTATTTGTCTCTGTATCGCTCTCGCTCCATATATATACGGATGTCTAGCCACACTGATGAGATGTGAAACAGCGAAACAGACTGTCTGTGGATGACGTTATATTGGCTCCTGAAATATCAATTTCAGTTGAGCTCTCTGGGGACGAGGTGTGGGTTGGTAATCAGTGACTATTATAGCTATATAGCGAGACTCTTCGCAGATGCGAATTGAGTCACTGTCGGTCACTGGGCGTGTTTCTAAAAATAAATACGCTAAGAAATTCACTTTCATTGACGGCTTAATGGTGAGAATCTCCGACTGACACGAATTCAGTCGGGTTTCGATCCCGGCTAGAGGCAACTGAATGTCTAGCCACACTGATGAGCTGCGAAACAGTCTGTCTGTGGATGACGTTATATATATATATATATGTGTGTGTGTGTATGTTTGTTGTTATCAGGAGATAGATAGATCGATAGATAGATATCGCACAAATTATTAACCCTTACGCACCTTTTCTTTAAACAATTGCTCTAGCCGTTACCATAGTAATTTTAATTTCAATAATGATTATGCTTATAAATTGCGTAAATTTCAGGAATAAGTTATTCCCCAAAAAATTCGCTGAAGATGGAACAGACCTTGGTACTTTAAGTGAATTTAATTCAAATAATTATATTGAAGTTTTCGGCTCTTGTTTTGAAACATGAGACCTCTTATGTCGCTAGTTGGAATCATATTTTTAGATAAATAATTATATTTAGGCTCTACTTTTGTATCGAGCACTATTTTTTAAAAATAATAACAAAAATACTAAAGAACTTTGGATTATTTACCTAACGAGTTCTTTCCTATTTTCTATATATTTCTACACACACACACACACACACACAAACACACACACACACACACACACACACACACACACACACACACACACACACACATATATATATATATATATATATATATATATAATTTAAAAAAAAATCAGACCACTTTAATGCTCCATTGTAATAGTTTATTTCACCAGAGACCTTTTAAAGGACGCTGGATCATCAGACATCACTTCCAAATGGTGAAACGAAAAATGAAATGAAAATGTACTCTTTTGACGGGTAGTATTAAGTTTATGTAATTTAATAGAGAGGGTAGCGAGGAGTGGTGTGAGAGACATGGTCGAGATTATATGCATTTGTATACACCCTTATATGCATTTGTATAAGAGTGTATATATGCATATGTATGTATATATGATTGTTGCTGTATATGTAATATATATATATATATATATATATATATATATATATGTGTGTGTGTGTGTGTGTGTGTGTGTGTATTCGTAAGTTTAGTTTAAGTTTTTCCTGCAGACGAGAATATGTTTACTCCTGAAACATCCTTGAAAGATCTAACTAATGCAACCTCATCATCAGCTGCAAATAAAATGTCTAAAAGCCATTTGGTTGTTTCCGGTAGCTTGTTGCAAGCGATGTATCATACCTGTGGTCCCTCTCCCAAGCGACAAAAAACACACACTTGGATTTAGGGGAAAGGTTGTTGTATAGGAATAAAGTGTCGCTGCCAACACAGATCGCCAGTGAACATAGATCGCCAGTGAGCAGGCGATCTCATTACTGATCTAAGTAGGCCCCGTCACCATAACGGAAACACATATATAGACGTCTTAGATGTCTTCGCTTTCTCCTCCCTTCACTGTCGAAACTCCTAAATGTAGACGTCTCTTCTACTCCAATAGCTTCATGTCTCGCACCTCTCGATTGTGGAACTTCCTTCCCTATTCCAGTTTTCCTGAGAGCTATAATCTCCAGCTATTCAAGTGTAATGTCAATCGACATCTCCAGTTGCCTTGATCTATCCACTACCCTCCTCCTCATCCTTTCTTCTATCACTCCTATCTGATCTTGCTCTAAATTTTCTGTAACCCCTTGCTTCACGCCTTGCTTGGGGTGAAACGCTTAAAAAAAGAAAAGAAAAAGGAATCTTCGCGTAGTGTAACGGTTAGCAAGCTTGTCTCGCTAGATCAATTACAACTGAAAAGTGAGTTCGATCCTCACTAGGTGGCACATATTAAAAAAAAATTCCCCATCAGCCTCCCTCGTTAGGGGGTAAGTGATGTCAGTTAGCTGGTGGATGCGGGGCGCCTTTCTTTTCGCGTGTGTGTTTTTTCGTATTTGTTGTTGTGTCTGAATGAGTGCATGTCTGTATGAGTGCTTGGGATGAATGAATGTTTTATATTATTATAGTCCCGCATTGTTTTCGCCCAGTTAACTTAAGTTTCTGCCACATTTAGTGATTGTGGGAGTTTTATTACTAATATGATTTTCTTTAGTTTCTTGTAAATAGTTTTGCATTCATATTGTAAATACTCATTGGGGCTAGATTTTAGAATTGTTGTTTATTATTCCCCTCCCTCACACAGACAATGAATTGTAAATATGGGGACTACTTAGTATTTTCATAGAGACAATGAGGTATTACGGTGAATGTAGTAAGAAAGGTACGTATGAATGTGTTGTTTTAATGTAAGTAATATTGTTTGTACGATTGGATCAGTGTTTGAGGCTAGTTCGGTTATCGCTAAGACAGAAGAAGACCGTCCTTTCCCCAATCCCTACTTCGGCCATGTGCCATATTTCTGTGTATTAAACAGAATAAATATTGCTTTTTCCTCTATTTGAATTACTATTCGGACTGATATTCTCTAATCAGTATACGAAGTACTATTATTATAAGTACTATTCTAAGACGTCTGGCACCAATATTGTTCAACGGCGTATGTATAATTTGTATATTTTTGTGAGTTTATTAGTCTCTACTACGCCGGCATTGACGAAGTATCAAGCAAGTAAACGTTGACATCATAACAGTGGCAACAAGGATCGTTTTGACGACATAAAAATGATCTACAAGACAAGTTATTATTCATTTTAGAAAAGCTCAGGCAATATTTTGATTGCTCCAGAGAGCACCGACATAGCCCACTTATTACCAAATTATTACAAAACTCTTATTACAAATTTTTTTTTTCATTCCTTTTCTACTGTGAATTCCCGAGGAACCTGGCAGTATTATATATATATATATATATATATATATATATATATGCAGAGTGTCCATAAAGTTCATGTGCACTTAAAAAAATTATAACTTTATTTGTACTTGCAATAGAAATAATCTGTAAAAAATGTTATAAAGTTTAATGTACTTAGTTTTAAGTATAGTTATTGAATAATTCTTTACCACAAAATTTGCAACAATTTTTTAGATAAGTAAAAAAATTTTGGTTTTTCCAGTATCAATTTGATCCATGGCTTCAACTTAGGAAAACGTAAACTGTGTCCTTTTGGTTGGCTGAACTGAAATCTAATATTGCTGTACAAAAAAAAAGTTTAGAATTGAATACGATAAACAACCACCTCATAGGAACACTATTGCTAAATGGATGAAAAAAATTATGACACAGGCTCCGTCGAGGACATGGGAAACTTAAATAAAATTTCACAAAAAATTTAAAATATATAGATTGACTTCTTTCTAATCCTTTTTACCAAGTATTTCTATCGCAAATACAAATAAAGTGATAAAATTTTTAAAGTGCACACAGACTTTATGGACACCCTGTATATATATATATATATATATATATATATATATATATATATATATATATATATATATAAGAGCTTAAGCAGAGGAACTTTAACTACATACTTATATATTTTGGATGATATTGCACCATTGCCAAGCGGTTTACCTTATATAATTTCCGTTAAAGATGCTTCTCTTCCGCGTATGCCGGATAATTATCTAGATTAAACTTAACAGCCTTAAAAGAATTGAATAAATCATATTTCGATCCAGATTAAATGGCAAATATTAAAAAAAATAGTTTTCAAACTGTTTGTTCCAGCGATTAAGAATGACAACTTTACCAGTT
The DNA here is from genome assembly GCA_903632075.3 of Acanthosepion pharaonis. NCBI lineage: Eukaryota > Metazoa > Mollusca > Cephalopoda > Sepiida > Sepiidae > Acanthosepion > Acanthosepion pharaonis. The sequence continues at coordinate 752,598 of CAHIKZ030003303.1, read as the reverse complement.
ACTAAAGCAGACCTGCTTATGCTAAACTTGGATTCACGTAGTAGGGACACACATCGCGGTTATTTAACTTTGGTGGAACTAAACTCGCGAGGTTCACG
>CAHIKZ030003303.1:687500-747500 GCA_903632075.3 Acanthosepion pharaonis | reverse complement strand
TTTTATATATGTTATTATATATTATATATGCGCGATGCTTATTGAGAGCGCACGATACCAGTGATAGAGCTAACATATTTAGTTGGCGTGATATGAGTTTGTGACCCTGGGTTTCAGCCTTTTGCGATTGTTAGACAAACTCTTTGACTGACGATTGCAAAGGGCATGAAACCCAGTGTCACAAACTCATATCAACGCAATATATATATATATATATATATATATATATATATATATATATATATATATGTAAGCAAATATATGGATATATATCCGACAGTATGAAGAAAAATATACTGAAAAAACAAAACAAAAATCCTAATATGCGATTATGTTGTTTTAATGTTTAATGTCAACGTCGGACGTTTCGGTCTAATAGACCTTCTTCAGGACATATTCATAAAACATAATTAACATAGACCATATACAATTCAATATGAAAAAGACGATGGACATAAGAGCAAGACCAATCCAAACAGATAACAGAAATCTTTTATAAGATCAGCGTTCCGTTTAAATATGATCACGTCGTCGTCACGTGGGCGATGTTGTGAAAACGTATTCCTAAAATTTGTGTATTTTGAATGAAAAACGAAAAGAATTTTATTTTGATCTAAAAACGTTTGTCGAGCATTAATCTTGCTAGAAAAGGGGAAATATTAAAGAAGCCAGGTCTAGTGTTCACCGTGCGTGAGATGGATATTATGCCTGCTTCATAAATCCGCCTAAGATTTTTATTATGAATATATTTTAAAATCTTCACAGAATCAAAATCGAAATTATGATCAGCTTTAGTTGTGTGTACAACTAAAGCATTGTTTAAATTTCCGAGGCGAATACGTTTTCACAACATCGCCCACGTGACGACGGCGTGATCATATTTAAATATAGATATATATATACTAGCAGCATAGCCCGGCGTTGCCCGTGCTTGATTCAAAAATCGTACGACTCATACAGCAATCGCTATCACTTGACATAAAATATTTTTGTCCTTCCTTGCCTTTAAAGGAGTGCCTTTTGCCCTGCTGATGTTGCTACATGGCTTACTTCTTGCCTATCTCACACTGCGAATTTTTTCTAAGCTCTATACTAAACATTAAAACTTTTACGAAAAAAGAACGAAACAAAATGAACACAAAATGATCAGCTTTAAAAAAAGGACTCGTAACTGGAAAAAACGAATGAAAAAAGAATGTTAACAACAGATACATTTTCACATCCAACCAAATTCTGCGGAATTAGAATCAACGTTAAGTTTAAGCAAGCGAATGAGAAAATTGGAATAAAGTGCCATGCAGATTTAAATTTTTCCCACTTTTGACGAATGCAGCTATCGATTTTTTTGCATGCTAGTTAACATTCGTGTCAGTCAGTTGTTGGCTCTCACGCTGGCCAATAGAATCTTCCTGCCTATTCGTGGCAGCCAGCTATTGACTCTCAATCTGGCCAGTGCAAAATGGCTGCAAACTACATGAAAATTGCCGTAGAAGCATGAAAAATCGATTATTTCCACTATCGATGGGAGTTGGGAAATGCAAAGTCGGTCTTAGCCTTCACACTAACTTGGATCATGTGCATGTAAATTTTGGTGCAAATCCGCCGAAAATTACGGCCGAGCATTCATTACACACACACACACACACATCCAGTCTTATATATATATATATACACACACACACAAACAGACATATATATATATATGTGTGTGTGTGTGTGTATGATCCATGGGCAGGCTGTTTTGCTCTGTCACAGCTCATCAGTTAGACTAGGCATCCGATTGCTCAAGTCAGGTTTGCAACCCAACCGTTTTGACATCAGTTAGATTGGATTAAAACATGTATCAATATGGTGATTTCCTTTCGTCCTTCAATGATAATTAATCTTATCAGACAATGTGAAAGGAACTTACTTAAAATAAATAGACAAAACTTGTCTATATTACTTAATTAAACATGCATTAATATATATAAGATAATAATGTATATATATATATATATATATATATATATATATAAACAGGTTTGAATGTTTTATATATATATATATATATATATATATATATATATATATATATATATAAACATTACATTTAAACCTTTTAAAACGCGTTATTCTATATTCAACATCATCACTTGATAAGACACCAGAAGTGTTGAAGCAAAATGACTATTTTTGTAGTGATTTTATAACATATTTATGTTATAATTTTCGAATAAATAATTAATTATATATATATATATATATATATATATATATATATATATAGTATATACCCGTGCAGTCAAAATTGACGGCAAGAAGAAATGTATTATAAGTAATATATATTATTATTAATTTTCGTTGAATCCATGTACAATTTTGTGATTTACAATAGTTCGTTGTTAATGTTAATAATTGAACAATGTACAATTTATAAACACTTCAGGAAAGATATCTGTATTTTTTCCTCATCGTGTGTTTGCTGGCGTGCAGGCGCGCGCATGCATAGCTTTTTTACGCGCGCTTTTGTAACACAACTTTTGTGTTCTTGAGAGTTAAATTTGCTGACAAATTATAGCATCATCGCTCGTGATACTCAAACCCTAAAATACAAGACACCTCAAAGAAAAGTAATTTTATATGAAGTCTAATTAAGCTGAAATATAATATTAACTTCAGCCAAATTTTTTCTGACATATATTTATCTCCTCTCTCTATCCCGTTCTATTTTCCCAATCACTCTTTTTTTCTTTCATAGTTTCTCTTCAGTTGGGTATCAGTTTTTTTTTTTTTTGTTTTTTCGTGGCTACTGTCCATCTCTCTTTTTGCTTTGATGGTGGTTCCCAGAGAGAAGGAAGAAAGGGAGATTTTTTGTATTTTGTCAGTGCTGTAGCCTTTGCGTCTGGACGTGAATGGGGTCATGACTTCTGTGCGACTCATGTCAAAATTGTGCACACTGCCTCTCAATTGATACACACGTACAAAAAATTTCTATCTCTCTCTCTCTCTTAAGAAGTGAATAAACTAAACAATTAAATCATAGATTCACTGGGTGTTGAAAACTGATTAACCAATGTCCCTATTGTCATAATTATAAGGAATATATAGAGTAACTCATCTTTACCCCCACTTAAAATTAATCCTAATATATTACGAAAACTATTATTAGTTTGTACTACTGAAGTCCCTTTCTTAGATCATAACAATGTTATTAAGCTTATCACAGAATATGAAAGGAAATTACTTAAAATAAATAAACAAAACTTGTCTATATTATTTAATGAAACATGCATCAATATATATATATATATATATATATATATATATATATATATATATATATATATATATATATATATATATATATATATTATATATATAGGTAAAAATGTGGGGTAAATAATCCATGTGAATCCTAATAATACAAATATTAAAACTGATTCTAAAAGACAGCTCAATACATTACAGAGATATATATATATATATATATATATATATATATATATATATATATATATATATATATATATTGTTTTGTTTTTTTATTTTCACAACTTCCTTTTATTGTACATTTTTCTGTGTTAATATTAAATCTCCTGTTGAAGCCTAAAGAGCGGGGTGAAACCGGTTGCTTCGCCCGTTTCTTTTAAACTGTCTCGTAATATTAAGTTTTATACTTTTATTTCGATCATTAAATTTAGTACCTACAAAAACATCTTTAAATATCTGAAAACCAGGTACAGTCATAGTTTAATTTGTAAACTAAATAAAATATTACAGATTAGGGCTAAATTAAGATCTATTGAAGATGAAATTAAATTTCTTAAACAATGTATCCGCTTCCAGGTTTTCCCCCTTTTTCATTCAGTTCAGAGTGAGGAGGACTAAGTTACACCCTAGTTGGAATATTGAGTCTGTCTTCATCAAAGATTGGATTCAACATCTTTCTTCTAGAAGCCTTGGTCTTAAGCGTGATTACAGGAGATTAGTATGTTCTCATATGAATTCAGTTTCATTTTTTGATTGGATTAGGTTCTGTAGGTTTTGGGGATTTGTCCATCAACGGCAGTGTGTTAAATTATCTACAAAGCAAGATACCAAGTTGAAAAGTTTGGTCGAGAAGAAATACGGAGGCACAGCTGAACCAAATTTAAATAATATTATTAATCTGTCCACGCATGAACTAACAGAGTTAGAATCTTTTGTTCTTTCTCACGGGTTGGACTTCTGCATTCCACCCTCTATGCCTGACAAGGAGAAGATGTTTTCAGAGTTCGAGGTTTTCTATGCTCAGTTGGCAAGACTGTCTCCTACTTCTGTTGACGCGGTGAGCAATTTGAAAGCCCAGTTGAATAATTTCGCACACACTTTTTCCTATTCCTCTGTTGCAACTGCTGAATTCAAATGGAAAGCAGAACATCAGCGTGTTGTTAATTCTCTGAGGAATAATTATGACTTGATAATTTCCAGACCAGATAAAGGTGCTGGAGTAGTTATTTTAGATCGAGCTGTCTTCTATCTTAGAAGATACTTCAAAATTTACTAAACTTGGTTCTGCTGACACCTGTGATGGAACCTCTTCAGGTGAAGCGAAATTTCAAAAATTACTTCTAAAGTGGGTAAAGTCAGGGCTACTTTCAAAAGAAATTGCCAAAGAAATCCGTCTTTCCGGTTCGATTCGTCGCCGTTTATATGGTCTCCCGAAAATCCATAAAGAAGATGTACCTTTGCGACCGATTTTGTCTATGATCGGTTCAGCCCAACACAAGGTAGTCCAATAGCTCTCCACACTTTTGGATCCTGTGTTGCAGTGCTTGGATGGATTTTGTATAAAGGATTCCTTTTCTTTCGTCGACCGCGTTCAAAATTTGTCTTCTTCTGGTAAGTTCATGTGCTCTTTCGATGTCTTCTCCCTGTATACTTGTGTTCCTTTAATGGAAACCATTGATATTTGCTGTGATTTTCTCTATCGCAGTTAATTGATTCCACCTAGTTTTCCTGAGTCAATATTTCGTGAATTGATGAAATTTGCCACGTCCTCCGTCGAATTTAGTTTCAACAACACCATGTACCGACAGATTGACGGAGTTGCTATGGGCTCGCCTTTGGGTCCGGCACTTGCCAACATATTTGTTGGCTTTCAGGAAGAAAAGATACGAAAGAATCCACTTTGTCCTCAAATGTACTGTCGGTAAGTTGATGATACTTTTTTTTATTTAACAGTGAAGTTGAGGCTGACCAGTTTCTTTATTTTTTAAATGGTATCCATCCAGCACTGAGGTTCACTATTGAAAAGGAATCTAATCATCAATTGGCCTTTTTGGATGTATTAGTACATCGCACATTAACAGGTTTTCTTACTTCTGTTTATAGAAAACCTACTTTCAGGGTTGTACACGCGTTGGGACTCTTTTGTCCCACTAAGCGCAAGATTAACATTATTAAAATCCTCCTACATAGAGCATTAAAGATCTGCTCTGAGCCTTTCTTGAACGACGAAATCGACTTTATTAAGGATACCCTATGTAATTTGGGTTATCCTCTTGATACTGTTAATTCAGTTATCCGTAGTAAAAAGATGAAGAGTTCAGAAGTGCCGAGATCTACACTGTCAAAAAAAAAATGCCAGTTTACCTCAGATTACCCTGGATTGGTACCAAATGTGAAAAAATAGCTAAACAAATTTCATCCAATGTTCGTTGTTGTTTTTTCTCTGCCGAAGTTCGGATTATTTTTTCAAACTCGGCCTATGTTTCGATCTGCGTGTAAAGACGTTCTCCTCCCCATCAAATTAATTCAATTATTTACAAATACGTTTGTAGTTGCGGAGCCAACTACATAGGGAGAACAACTCAACGCTTAGGCATGAGAATAAAACAACACTTTCCTACAAAAATTAGAAATCACACCTTGCCTTTGAATTGACTCGTCCCGAACACCTATGGTTCCGCAAATATGCGAACACCTATTAAAGAACAGAGATTGTGCAGCCAACTTTAGTGTTGACTGGTTCAGTCTGAAGTCGGACGACCGGCTGACCGGCTGACCGGCTGATCGGTTGAACTCTCTGCCTTCGGGCGGGGAGGAACCCGAACGAGTCTACGTCGAAGTGCGGAGTCTCTTTCGGGGAGGTAAACCGACCCTGAACCCGTTTATACGGTTCAAAGGGCATATTTTTGGCCGAGCCCACGAGCTCGGAGATCCCACGTTAAATCGGCCTTGTGCCACATGATGCCCTCGTTCGGAGTGGGGTGACTAAATACTAGTGCTGACTGGTTCACCGTGTTGTCCCGGTCACACTCTTTATTTCATCTAAAGGTTCTGGAGGCACTTTACATCGGGTCCCGTAAGCCTTCTTTGTGTAAACAACGTGAGTGTTTGTTGGGACTCGCTGTCATTTGTCTCTAGTTCCTTTGGCTATTGTTTGTTTTTTTTTTGGGGGGGGGTCACAACTTCCTTTTATTTTACATTTTTCTGTGTTGATTTTAAATCTCCCGTTGAAGCCTGAAGAGCGGGAGCGAAACCGGTTGCTTCGCCCGTTTTTAATATGTCTCGTAATATTAAGTTTTATACTTTTATTTCGATCATTAAATTTTGTACCTACAAAAATATCTTTAAAATATATATATATATATATATATATATATATATATATATATATTTATATATATATATATATATATATATGGCCTACTATATTTAAGGATATCATATGTAATGGATTAAATCCGACAAATATTTTAATATATTTTTTTCATACGTTATTTTTTTTTGATAAAACTTATTTTTAGTAAATGCTCTGTTTTTAATTAAACGGAATTACTTACATTTACTGACGAATATTCGAGAAATTTTGCAGAAAATATGCGTCCTCCAACAAGAATGGCACCGGTATCCCATGCAGAGACCGTCATTTACCCTGACGTGCACAGGAAAACTGAAATTAGTATATATATATATATATATATATATATATATATATACGAAGAGTAAGATTTCAGCCTTCAAAACATTAATTTAAAACAGAGCTCAATACACAAGTAGACCAATAATTCTTTATTTACCACGCACTGTTACATTAGAACAAGTACATACCCACTACAAAATTGTACATCTTGTTTCAAAGTTAAAAATATTTTTAACGTTTCATCAGGTGGGAAATCGCGATTGTGATTTCCCACCTGAGGAAATTTTAAAATTATTTTTAACGTTGAAACAAGATGTACAGTTTTGTAGTGGGTATGTACTTGTTCTAATATAACGCTACATATATATATATATATATATATATATATATATATGTGTGTGTGTGCAACTCAAACTCTATCGTAGGGAAGCTTCCGTTGATTACCGATTCAGAGTTGATCGGCATAACTCATTGTTCATTATCGGTAGGCGGACGAACACGTAAGGAATGCAGGAACGAAGATGAAAAGGATTTTTTTTTTATTAAGCGAAAAAAAGAAGCCTGAAAAAGCGCTGAATCAGTCAAGATTGGAACATTTGAAAGTGGCATCTTCTTTTCCTTACACCTGAAACAACATTTCTACTGCTCATGATGGCACAGAAATCGTGATATCGAGGTAGGAGAAAAAACTTCGGAAGCTCAATATGCTTTACGAAATGAATTCTTCTCAGTGAAATAGAATCATACGCTGATAATTTTATTTATTTGCTCTGTAAGTAAACGAGAATGAAAATAAAAAATCAATGTGAAATAATGTAAACGAAAACATACAAAGGACGAGAAAGAACGAAATTAAAATAGGTAAAGATGCAAGTAAAATATAAACGAATGAGCCCAGGATGAGTTTAAGATTATAAAAAGAGAATGGTAAAAGTTTTTCTTTCCTTTTTACAGAGAAGAGCAGAATTAGAAAAAAAGAAAGAAAATGGTGGAAGGAAAGTAAAAGATGGCGAACTTAGAAAAATAGATAAAATTTAAGAAGAAAAATAAACAGAAATATAAAAAAAAATACCTGGTAAATCTATCAATACACGGGAAGTTGGATTAAAGTTCTCTGTTCGATATACTTCCAAAAATATGATCAAGCGGCAAATGTTGTAATGACTCGAACACATTTCAGCCTGTTCTCATAAATGGAATGAAAGAAACAAACAATATCTGACTAAAAATTAAGGGCGAGAAATGATGAGTTAGAATTAGAGAGACAGAAAGAGAAAGGGAGATACTCAAAAGAAAGAAAGAAAGAAAGAAAGAAAGAAAGAAAGAAAGAAAGAAAGAAAGAAAATAGGCAGGAATACTAGGTGTTTTAAGCTTGGATGTGTGGCTGGTGTAATAAATAATGATTCGGAATTGTTAATCAGTGATCCGGGTTCCACTTTCCCATCGGTTACTTATATTCGGTTACGCGCAAATATCCATTGAAACTGGATGAACCCACCTCTTCTCCCTTAAGCTATGGCTTAATTAATATGACTTGTATAACTAAACCATTATAAACTTCAAATCTTCTTAACCCCTACCCCGCCAATTATTTTATGAAAATCGTTTCATTTTCAGACAGATATAGTAATTAAGAAATTTAGTATCCAAGCGATGGCGAACTTCTCACTCAAAGTTATCACCTGGACTCACTTCAAGCGCAGAAGGACATAAAAAAGAATTCTGATCGACGTATAAACACGTCGATCGACGTGATCATTCGTCAATATAAAGACACTTTCGATACAAAAAAAATGAATAAATAAAAACATATATACACGTCTACACCAGGAAAGGGCTTAATATCTAAAAAAATATTTTCTGGCTTTAAATAACCTGAAACATTTTGATAAGACGTAGTAACCGAACAAATTGATAAAAAAAAGCAATAGGAAAGCCGAAGTCGAGAGAGAGAGAGAGAGTGTGTGTGTGTGTGTGTGTGAGAGAGAGAGAGAGAGAGATAATGAGAGAAGAAAGATATTAAAAATATATGCGAATAATATTATAGCTCTTTTTTGTATTGATTGGAGTTTCATTTCATTCTTTTCTTTGTCTTTGATAGTGTGGAAAAACAAAATCTTCGTTATTATTTCTTCTCGTTACATGTGTCCTCCATTGTAGTTGTTGTTGCTCTTGGAATTCATAAAATGATATTCTTATTTGCTATTGTTTTCCATTTAGTTGATGTGCTTTGTGGTGAAATGGATATCATCTCGGAATGAGAAATCGACTTCAAGCCAAGTTCGATACATTCAATTATGCAGAAAGACCCTTGGGAAAAGGCAAGACTCCATCTGTTCTTCTTCCAGCTATGGATTGGGTAGCAGGACAGACTGGGTTTTATAGCTTTGGTTGGCAACCAGTCTACCGTAGAAATAAACGGCAAACGACCGCGGGAAAATTTTCTGCCTCACGGATCGAAAAAGACATGATCGCCCAAGTGTATATCACGTATGCCACTTAACTGACTTACAGTCTCTCGTTTTATTACTTTAAAGTAACGATATATAAACTTTGAGGAAGGTTCCTCTTCTATAGAATTTATAGGATTAATTTGTTTGAAGTCAATTTAACCATAGTTCTGAAACAAAAATAATTCTTTATGCAGATTATATCTTAGATATACCTAAAAGATTTCGGTTCCATCTTTAACATGCACATAAGAATCTATATCTATCAAGGTTATTTAAGAATGTGGCGTAGGTTTTCGGGTTAATATATTTGTTTTGTAGTATTTTAAAAGGAAACTACACCTAACGTTACCTATCTGATGGTCCTTATCTCCCATATTAAATTATTTATAAATGATCTGGATATCGATGAATATAAAAATGTTCTTCCAATCGGAAAAATGAATTTTCTGAACAATTACTTATTTAGATATTCTTATTTACTTCGGGTAAAATGATTGGCGGTATGAAGCAATTAGCGCACAATGAAGTTTTTAAAGGTGCTAAAGACGTTGCACGGGGTCAAGGTCACTCTCTGAGCAAGAAAGTCATGTATCCCAAAAAGGGTAGCATGTAAACCCAAGGAATAAACATTATTGATTCTGCAAGTTTTAAGTTCCAACCTTGAGCGTGCAAACATCCACTGAGTTAATTAATACTCAATGTATTTTCTTAAATTTGCTTTAATATACGAAGTATTTGCCTTCATGAAATATGCTTTAATATATGACAATTCCTACACTAGTCATTTTGGTCTATCAACTATCAGTTCATTTTCTTAAATTTCCTTTAATATGCGAAGTATTTGCCTTCATGAAATATGCTTTAATATATAACATAATTCCTACACTAGTCATTTTGGTCTATCAACTATCAGTCCATTTTCTTAAATTTCCTTTAATATACGAAGTATTTGTCTTCATAAAATAAGCTTTAATATATGACATACTTCCTACACCAGTCATTTTGGTCTATCAATAATCAGTTCATTTTACTAATCTTCCTTTAATATAGGGAATATTTACGTTATGCTTTAATACATAATATAATTTGTAGCCCAGTGATTTCAGGATATCAATTGTTTGTTCTTTTACTAAGTGTTCTTTAATCTGCGACATAAATGATTTAATAAAATAAGCTTTAATATATTGCATAATTACTAGATCAAACATTTCAGTCTATTAATTGTTTGTTCGACACGACAAATAAACTGAACATATCAAAAGACATTCGTTCAAATACTGACTGAATCAAAACTGGTAAGTTCTTTCAAGATAGAATCCTAACAATTGACGGAAGGTGATAGAAATGAAACTAAGATATTTTTTTATGATTGAATAAAAGTGTGATAGATTTGCATGAATAAGGTATTTAGCAAAAAAAAAAAAGGAAAAGAAAATGCTTCAAAATTCTATATCCACGAGAGAAAACTGAGGTGATCTGTATATATGGCAAAAACAAAATGTGTACGTAAAAATACATATGTATTTTCGACTAGATTCGCGAATGTATGCCATATTTCTCATGACATCTAGGACACAAGTACAAAAAAAGAAAACTGTTTCCGTTCCTCAGTATGGAATTTTCAGGAAATAATTGTCGTCAGGCTGAATGTTGACTTAATAACATGAATAATATTTGCGTATCACTGCTATTTGAATAAAATCGGTCTAAGCGCTGACGAAAACGGTTTATACAGGGGGTCCATAAAGTTCGTGTGCACTTTAAAACAGCTTCTTCTCTCGCCCTTCCCGTCTGTGCAACTCCCTTCCCCTTACTCGCTTTCCTGATAACTATAATTTGCAAATATTCAAATGTAATGTCAATTGTCATCTGAAAACTCGATCTTTTTCCTCGTCCTCCTCTTTATCCTCTCCCTAAACACACCTCTTTACTCCTGTTCACTACTAACCCCTTGCGTGCTAGGGGCACTCCAACCTTGCTTGGGGTGAAATGCTTAAAAAAAACAAAAGAAAAAGAATGCAATGCAATATTTATCATTTATACAGGCTGTCCATAAAGTGCGTGTGCACTTTAAAAAGTTTATAACTTTATTTGTATTAGCGATAGAAATAATCTGTAAAAAATGTTATAAATTTTAATCTACCTAGTTTTAAATATAGCTAGAATAACTAATGTGTTTTCAGGCATTACTGTAAAATCGTATCACCCTTTGGATTGCTAATGATGGAGGACATGTGGAAACTTAAATAAAATTTCAATAAAACCTTAAAAAACATAGATTTACTTCTTTCTAATGTTTTTTTTTACAAATTATTTTTATCGCAAATACAAATAAATTTATATTTTTTTTTAAAGTGTACCCAAACTTTATGGACATCCTGTATATTGTTGACTTGGAAGAGAAGCCCGGCTCTTATCAATGATGGATATATTTAAAGATTCCCAGCGGGCGCCAGAAACAGCGCATTATACTGAATCCACTAAATATAAGTACACTGCCGATTTTCCTAGAACATTGCTTCCAGAAACATGCCGGATTATCCGTATTGCCCGACTATATAATGTCAACTCTATAATATATACTTGACTCTGTAAATATTCATTTCTCGTGTCTCTACACTGTAATTCACTATGAGAAATTTATGTATCTTTTTTTTAATTAATTCATCCCCAAACAAGGCAATAAAGCAACTAAGACGCAAGGGATTAGTGAGTGTAAAATAATATGAAGAAAAATAAAAGTAGTGAGGAAAGAGAATAACGAAGAACAAGAATTCATTTTTTGAAAATCAAAATTAATTTGGAAGCAAGTAGTGCATTCCACAAACAAAATAGAAGAAACTGATTGGATAGAACTTACCGTTACATTCAAGTGAAAATGATGAGACCTTGCCAGGATTGAACTCACAATTACTACGTCAGCAAATCCACAAAGCAACATTTAATCCTCTTAACTATTGTCAAGTGGAACAATTCCATGCAGACATACATACATACATACATACAGCTGTACACATTTCAGTTCATACAAACACAGCCATATAAACAATCCGAGATTAGGCGCAGATACACATGAATACGTTCGAGCATACATACATCCGCATTTGTACTTCTATTTCGATGTCAAGACTGTAACGTTTACTATATGTAGCGATGTTCTTTCAACAAGGGGTAAATGTAGGTGTACTTGACCCTTTTCAGATCGGGCGTCTGCGGCGTCAGCCGGACTTACACTTCCTTACACACACATAAACACATGTAGACATGTGCATACACTACTATTGGTCTTTACTTTTTCTCGATTGTAACAATTTGAATTACAAGCAACCAATCTCCACGCTTGTATATATATATATATATATATATATATATATATATATATATATATATATATATATATATTTACCAGGTATAGGATTGGTGCATACGGAAAAAAATCGAATAATCTGCAATTACTAATCTTAAAAGTGTGCTCAATACAGAGTAGAGCGACTATAATTATATAATCCCTTTTGTTCGTGGTGGGAATATTATATATATATATATATATATATATATATATATATATATATATATATATATATATATTGTGTATATTTAGGCAGAAATTTTTCATTGATGCATGTTTCATTAAATAATGTTTAATATATAAAGTTTATACCAACTTTCTTCCCATACTTAATACTTCTCGTCTTCACTCTCGCGTGGTCATGCGTGAGCTACGGTGCGATTTTTGGTTATGTGTCTCGTATACACGTTTGACGTTGCTTTGAAATTTTTCATGCAAAAATAACAGACTATCATTATTGTTTCGTTCGTGCATTGTTTGATAAATTGAAATGTAATTGTCATCTTTGATAATGGCTTATGTAAGCCGAAAGCTTAGGTAGGATTAAAACATATATCAATATGATGATTTCCTTTCGTCTTTCAATGATAATGTTATTAAGCTTATCATTACTTACGAATTGACCATAGTGAGAATCGAAACTTGGTCTCATGGTCAGAAATCGAACGTTCTAAAAACTAGGCCTCATGCATTTTTATGTTATCGGTCTTGGCGTGCGCCTTCTTTGGAAAGCGCATGGACCCAAACCTTTTTTCAACATTTTGGTTAAGTCGGTTATTTTTGTGAACATGGTGATGATGATGATGTTTTATATTGACAATTGCTGATAGTGATAATAATTGATATTATAATTGATCTGTCTATATTACTGGGATGAGGTATTATGTACATTATTTACATTATCCGGACTTTATTTCAGCGTTTCGGCCCTTCAGTATCTGTCTATATTTCTGAGATGAGGTAATATGTACACTGTTTACATTTTTCGGACTATTGTCCTCATCTTTGTCGGCATATTTATTACAATGTTTCGGTCATTGTACGCTCCGGCCTTCTTCAGGTGGTTGGAATGTGGAACTGAACCCTTTATTTAGCTCTTTTGTTTTTGTTCTCCGTTAATTATTTTGGTAAAAAACATTTCATTTTCGGACGATTTTTTTATTTTAATATGAGAACTAAGAAACTGAGGTACCTTGAAATACCTCATGTGTGACGTCGCCCACCCCCCCTGGTCGCAGCGTCGACTCTGTCGTTCGATCTCGTTCGCGGCTCCAATTGTGACGTGACGTGATGTAGCCGCCCAAGGGTCGATCCTTGTCACGGACAGCACCAGTTGTGACGTTTTTGCCGCGGCGTCAGCTGTTCGCTCCTCGCTGCTCCAAGTGTGACGCTCCAACCCTTTGGTTAGATGATTACCAGCCTCGCCGTTCCCAACTCGCTTCCAACACCTGGTTACTAGGGTAACTGTACTGATCTCCGGTCTGCCTACCCACGTTGTGATAAGATCTTAGACAGACGGGATCAAACAGGGATTGGGGCCGTATGCAAGTTGAGTTCGACGGGGTGGCAACACACAAGTAAAAGAAAAACTCACGAGGCCAAAAATTACTGATAAAAAAAGGGTAACAACCTTTTATATCTAATGTTCGTTACATAAAAATTATTCTTACTTCCCGACCCGTTTTGTGGACTGTGGCACCAAGCTTCTACCATACAATTTAAAGACTTCGAGTTGCCTACTCTCTAGAAATTTGTATGTCGGTGTGTGGTTTGGTTTCGACACTGGGCGCTAATCTCTACCAGTCGTTCACGGCTGATTCTTCTCTTCGGCTTGAGTTGGACGAGCTTATTTACTTCGGCTTGAGTTGGATGAATTTCTTCACTTCGATTTGGGTTGGACGAGCTTATTCACTTCGGCTTGAGTTGGACGAATTTCTTCACTCCGATTTGGGTTGGACGAATCTCTGTTCTTAGGCTTGGTTTGATTTCAACTTCTTCTATGCGCAACTGCAAGTAACTTCTTCTTCGTCCGCCCTGCAACTCTTCTCGCCAAGGTCCGAACTCTTCTCTCTGCCGTCTGAAGTGAACTGAGCTCTCTGTCGTCCGGGGCTGAACTGAGCTCTCTGTCGTCCGGGGCTGAACTGATTTCTCTGTCGTCCGGGGCTGAACTGATTTCTGTCGGTTGGGGTTCTGCTTTTATTGACGCCGCAACAAACTGGGGTGGGTCTGTCGGCGTCAGGGTTTTCTTGATAATTCCAAAAGTCGCACTATTTCTGATTTCCCATTATCGCTCTTACTCTCACCCCTACTTCCTCACAGTGCCTCTGGGGGGGGAGGCGCACACCCATCTCTCCCGGTCTCTCGTATGTCAGGTGACCGTTTTCGACCAATGGGTCCTGGTCGAGCGTCCTCTCTCCTCTTTCTCGCATATCACGTGACCGCCCTCGGCTAATGAGATTCTGGTTGGGCGTCTCCCGTCCTTCGTGACGTCTCCAATCGGGCGTGGCCTATCCGGGGCTCTGTTCTGGGGAAGAACACATTGCTAAAAAAAAACAAAATCCAATTTGGCCTTTTTCGCACGCACGAAAATGACAATCTCGGCCTTTCTCACCTTTTTGGCTTTTGTCAAAACAGCCCGCCGCTAATTAGATGTGACTTCAGGAAGAATTTTTCTCGTCTTGCTGGCGCTTTCTGTGAGCCAAAACAATTGTTTTCATTCCTTTATTTTCGTTCAGGCCTGATAGCCAAAATCTTAATTATCTGAATTGAAAATATCTTCACTTTATCATCGTGGGGGTTCTAATCTTCAACTCTAGAGCTGGTCAAACTGTATACAATTCCAGCGGTCACCTCTCACCCAAAAGACACCCCTTTTCGATTAATATTTCTTTTTCCATTGTTCTAAAAATCCCATTTCTCCAAATTGATAATGAGCTCCCACATTCCGTGGACACAAAAGTAGGCCAGGTGTTTTGACCGATATTTTTATCAACCGTACCTATGTTCATCCACTTTTACCATGTCTGTTTTCTTTTTATTACCTCTAAAGTTTATTCTTTCAAATAACAATTTCTATTGTTCGTGAAATTCGGTCAGGCGCGTTGGCCTAGATATCTCTTGACACCTGTTTTTCGCTTATGACCGGCTTTTGCATTATCCATCTCTCCTCTTTTTCTTTTCTTTTCCTTTTTTTTTTTCCTTCTTCTTCCCTTAGGATCGCCTAAATACAATTAGAGAATTATTCTCAAAACTCAATTATTCTTCGTCTAAATAACTAACAACTGGTTAATAAACCGAATAAAAATTAAATCATATTTCTATGAATATTTCTTTTTAGTTTTTCTAATAATGCAGGGTGCCACAATGTCTGAAAATGGCAAATGATACGCCCATGTCTGAAAAGACACTTTTGGTTAAAAAAAATGAAGCGAATATACGCATCTATGCCGAGGAAGGGGTTAAATTTATATTTTGAGTGCCAAGGGCTAATGATGCAACTGGCGCTTTTGGTAAAAGTTCGAAATAAACATAATTTAAATTAAAAGTAAAAAGAATTTGTTTTTTCTTGTTTGATTTTGTTCGTAAGTTACTCGATTAAAGAAAAGATGACTATCTCTTCCAATAACAAAGGAAAACAAAATCTAATTTTACAGTCAACATCAGGAAATGTTACACTCGATTTGCTTTTATAACGATCGGCCAACAGAACGTAATTAATCAACCAAAATGGATGTTACACACTAAAAAGGAAAGAGATTTTTAAAAGAAGGCATTTGTTGATAATCAATAGCCAGTTTAGATGCATTTCATTTCGAAACAGGATTGTATGCAAACCGACCTTTAATAAGAACTGCATTTGTTTAACAAGTTAATTATTTTATTAGCATCTTCCTACGCTAGCCTTGAGAGATACTCAATTAAACATCAAGGCGCTTAACGTAACGCAATGATTTGATGTATCGCATTTTAATGTTCAAGTGGGCTTGATTATTATTTGATGTTATAATACACCAGGGCTTCTTAACGTGGGGTTCATTGGTCTTTAGTAAGTCCATGGAGGGATTTCATAGGGTTTGTAATGATCCCATAAAAAGTAACATAATTGTTATACATCTCCTCCGCCAGTCAAAAAAAGAAAAAGAAAAGAATGCATCCTACAACTGCCTGAAGTAAAACGCACCCAGCCACTACTTACAGTGCTGTTGGTCATGTTTACCTTTTTAACTTGTGCTATAATTATCTGACCGATCGCCATCTTTTGCCACTCCATGACAGCAAGTGATAATTTTTATTTTCCACGGTTTATCATGGCTTGATTATCTTCTCATCTACTGGTGAGGATTAATTGACTACAATTACTTTCAAGCGTGGCATTGCCAAATAATGATGCGTGTTCAGGTGCAATATGGAGAAATGTGTCGGGGAAAAAACAATCAGACTGTGAATATCAGCTTGTCTATCTACCTGACTTTGAAGGGCTAGATCTTATAGTGGTACCTGATACAGGGTAAACGTTCCATCATACATTGACGCAAACACTTTAGATAAGCTACTATTTTCCTCTGCCATATTGTCTTCTATATTCTCTATCCAGTAAGTGGTAAATTTTCCAAACCTTCTTTTCTCAGTATGTTTCAAATGTCTCTTTCTGATTTTAAGTATAAAAGTCCTTCTTATTTCCATTTTTTCAAACATTTCTCCTTTGCTTGCATATTTAGTTCATGGTATCGTCAGACTTCTTTCGTTATACTACATGTTTTCGCTTTTATGTGAAAAAATGTCGAGAATTTACAACCATATAGAATTGATGTTACGTAGCAGTCCAGCACTATATTCTTTTTTCTGATTCTAAGAAAATATTCTGCAAAACTTCTAATTATTGGAAGGTATATTTTGCTTTTTCAATTCGACTTCGGATTTCAGTGCCACATTTTTAGACTTCGCACATATTTAAACTTCTGTACTTGTTTGATTTTGAAATCTCCTGTTCGAAGCTCGTTTCAAATGCTTACTTCATCCACATATATAACTTGCTTGTAATAAGTAGAAGAACCAGTGTTTCAATTATGTTCATGTCGGTTATTTGTAGTAACACACCATTGTCTTAGTTATTCTGCTGTACCGATAATACAAAGGATATAAGTCTGAGAACCTCTGTCAAGTTTTTTAAATGTACCTACCCTCCTTAAAATCACATGAGTTACTTGATTATTTATTGTTCAAATTACAGCATGGAGTTCTTCTCTAACGAGCACGAACCACACCTTTTATATTCCACCTTCAATCAAGAGGCAGGCGATCAGGTGTCTACTTCCGATAAGTTTTAACAGAATCACACCTCTCTTGTTTCTTTTCCCGCCATCCATTCACACACTGGCTATTAACAATCTGAAGAGTTTGAAAAAGTCATAAATTGTTCGTTTATTTATTTTATTTTTTACAGGTTATAGAGCATCCCTTGGAGTTTAAAATGGCAACGAGTAAAATCATTGAGTTTTTCTATTCCAATGAAGGATCAATTATTCACCCTCCGAGAAAATGCCGGCAACATTTTAATGTCAAAGTATCTCCTAGCGATATCATGATTCGGAAGCTAATCGCCCGGTTTGAGAGAACAGGATCAGTCGGTAATCTTCCGGGAAGAGGTCCCAGGCGCACTGTACGCAATGATACAGTAATCGAAGCTTTACGGCATAGTGTCCTTGAGGATACATCAGCTTTTGCCCGTCATCGCTCTGCTCAACTAAGCCTCGCCAAAATATCGCTTTAGGGGATTCTGAAAGTGGATTTTAAAATGTTTCCATACAAGATTCAACTGGCCCAAACTTTACTACCCCAAGATACTCATGTTTCTGTAAAAGTTATTTTTGTCTAATATGATTCAATCTTTCAATGGCCTCCCTCTATATTGCCTGGGGTTTGAAATTCTACAAGCATTCTTTCCCCGTTTGCGTACAAGAAAATTTCAGCTATTAGTTTCTATTTGTAAAAATCAATCGCTTTCAAGTTTATATTTTCCCGAAAACTTCCTATTTGATCACGTATTCAGTCCATGTTATTCTCAGCATCTGTCCGTAGGAACGACATCTATTTAACCTCAAGTCGTTATCTCACCCGGGAAATGATTTTCCAGTATTAGCAGCCATGTTATGAAACTACATATTACATAGAAGTTCAGCAGACTTTTGTTTTTTTAGTATATTTTCCTATCTCTTAATACTTTGCTTAGTTTCTGGCAGACAAGTTTCGCTATTATTACACACTTTGATCTGTAAGCAAATATGTGGATATAGATCCGACAGTATGAAGAAAAATATGGAAAAACAAAAATCCGAATAAGCTAGTATGTTGTTTTAATGTTGACTTGAATATCGTCTAATTTTAATTATGTTTCAATAACTATGTCCTGAAGAAGGTCTAGTAGACCGAAACGTCTGACGTCGACATTGAAACAACATTAAAACAGCATACTTGCATAATCCATATTTTTCTTCACACTTTGATCTGTAAATAAATTGTAAATGAAACTGTCCGACCACATATAAATAAATTCATAGCATCTAAGTAACATCATAAGAGTTTACACGATTTACATTCGGAAAATATCCTCACATTTGCTGTTATCGTCATAATTTAGCGAATTCAGGACTGAACATTATATTAAACCTACGGAAGTAGATTGTTCTGTTTTCCAATGTTCACACCTTCTTCTTTTCACCGAGACCAATGAAATTTTCTGAATGCTAGCTGAAACGAAAATCACCTGATGAATGCCAGAGAGCATATCGGTCGAAATGTCGAAATGTTGTGTTATAACAAAGATGTTGACATTAGTCCGAATGTAAATGATATAAATATTGATATTGAAATTTAGAGAGAAATTAGCATAAATTATAATTAACTGTGTTTGGTTATATTTTTAATTAATCGTAAAAGTAATAAATTTAAAACATTTTGACAACAAATGCAAAGTAAATACAGGTTTACTTTTCTGGTGAATTAATCATAGAAAACATAATGTAACAACTACCCTCCCGAGTAAGATACCCCCATAAAGGAGAACATTACTAAGGACTGTGTGAACGACATCCCGTGCAGCTGTTGTAAGAAATATAAAGGAGAAACAGGCCGCCCCCTTAAGGTAAGACTGCAAAAACACGGTAAATAAAACATCAGGCGTAACTGACCATATATGGAATGAAAAGGGAGAACAATGAACCCTGGGAGATGTGCTTGAAATAATAGACAGAGAAAAATACGAAAACTTAAGGACCAGCACATAGGCTAGGCCACAGAAATCGCCTAAGCAGGCAAAGCATAGCAATGAATAAAATACGGGAATTATTAATACGGATTGCTAGAGAAAAGCAATAATAACAACAATGTTTCAATATGAACTCTGGTAAAAATGGTTATTGTAACATTAAGTGTATAAGTTCCAAAAATTCATACGCAGATATCCTCAAGGACACATGGTCCAGTGGATAAAAGCGTAATTTGTTCCAGTTGTGGGCTTCATACCTTGGTTACTTTAGTGGTGAACAACAACTTGGAGAGTTGAGTTAAATGGCGTTAACTGTGATATCCAGAAGAGGTATGGCACGTGGAACTAGAAAAATCTAACTCGGTTCTGTTCGAAATTCCAATCACTTTTTTGGAGTTATCAACAGTAAAAGTTCTGATTCCTTCGCGTCCCGGCAGCCATTACTGGCGTTGTTTGCATACATTTGCTGCGGAATAGCTATGAGTGGAATATTCACTTGTCTTTATATAGCAATATAGTTCTCTTGCGCAGTAATTGCGGTAAGTTGAGACAAGCAAGATCAGTAAAAAACAAGGCTGTTAACTACATTCTTCCGCGCTTAGCTTTCCGCAGCGAATATATGCAAACAACGCCAGTAATGGCTGCCGCCAAGGACGCGAATGAATCCGAACTTTTACTGTCAATAACTCGAAAACGGTAGATTTTATTACATTCGTCAAGTCATTTTGAAATGAAGCAAGTACATTTACACCTAAATGCAAATATTCGGGAAATTTTTAATGCAAACTGCGCGCGGTTTCTAATCTTCAAATTAACCAAAATTTCACCTCATATCATCGAATGAAAATAGTTCTAGCCTGGGTCAAGTGTTATTTGAAAGTGATCTAAAACGCTTAAGAGTGATACCTTAACTGAAACTAATTAATTATTCATCAAACTATTCTTTAGATTTACTACAAGTAGCCAGAGAGAGAACAGTGTCATGTATTCAGATTTGGGTGGAATATTTCGATTTAGCGTTAAATCGAAAATCTGTTGGTTGGACACGTGATCCGGCGTTTACGTGCGACTGGTGACTGGGTACATTATTTACCACAAATAGATTCTCAGCACAGACTTTTCTTTAGGGAAAGTATATATAAAAGCAAGTCAGACACCGATTCACCCGCTATTTGTTGTTTCATTTTCTTTTAATTTAATTTTCTTTATTTTTGTTGTTGTTGTTGTTGGTGGAGTGGGTACTTTATTTATGTCCATGCTCATTCATTTTAGCAGAATTAATCTCGATGGAATCCATGGCCCAAGGGTAGATTGTTCTTTGTTTACTGATTGTTATCTACGAATACCTTTTTCCCACAATTCATTGCGATTCGAACTGCATTGCTGTATCGACTCTCTCTCCCGACTCCCAGATTTTAATATCGGAAAGTCTTTTTAGTCCCCACGTCTGAACAAGTATCATTTAGTGCTTCTGGTAATAAAATGGTTATTTCTTACCAAAGCTTTTGAGAATTCCAAGGATTATTACTTATTTTGTATCACCATATCCTAACATCTTTTACGCTTTGGGGCTAGAGTAACAGATGATTTGTCAAAGACACACATATATACACACACACATATATTGTGTGTATTATATATATATATATATATATATATATATATATATATATATATATATATATATATATATATATATATATATATGCACATTTCATTGAAAACTACAGACAAGGTGCTTTCATTTAGTTTTTATACAATTTCCCATGCGATCAAATTTTTTTTTTTCGGATGACGAATTATATAAAAACTATCCGAATGTTCTTTAAACAGGGCAAATATTATTTAAGAATTTAAATGCCCATTAAGGAATTGCATTCCTGATCAATCAATATTCGTAAATAACTATATAGGACATACTACAACATGTTTGACACGCAGGCTCACTCTACACATTTGTGAAAATAGCTCAATTAGATCTCATTTAAATGTTCATGAAGACATACCGGACACTATTCGTAACATACTTGTTGACAACACTAATATAATAGCATCATCTACATGCAAAAAAAGAGCTAAAAATAATAATAAATAAAAACAATATTTAATAATATTAACTTTGAACATGGACATAATCTTGACAATGTTTTGAAAAAAACATACATACGACAAACTATTTCTTATTGTAACAGTTAAAATATAATCCTTGAAAATGGCTAAATGTATAGCCGAAAGCGCTCGGATAAAAAGAACATTCGGACAGTTTTTATATAATTTATCACCCGAAAAGAAAAAAAATTATTAGATCGCATGAGAAATTGTATAAAAAAAAACTAAATAAAATCACCTTGTCTGTCGTTTTCAACGAAATATGCATGAAAGAAGGATTTCTGCCTAAACACAGACACACACACACACACACACACACACACACACACACACACACATATATATATATATATATATATATATATATATATATATATATATATATATGATGAGGTTAGTTTGGTAAACATTTTACCGAAAAAGATTTTGGAAAAGTTATGCTGCTAATATTAAGGTTGGCTGATTTAAACTTTTCATGGTGTTAATATTAAAATTTTTCTCTTAAACATTCATAATAACCATTTTTAAATCTCCAGTTCCGTTGTTGTCAATAACATTTTGATTTGTTTATTTGTTTGCTTGTTTTTTAACAGCATATCAAGTGTTACTCCACGAATACCTTTTAATTTAATGTCGAAATTTAATTGGTAGATTTGACGTAATAAAATATGAAATGTGTTATTCTGCTTTCACATGATAGATACTCAGCTTTTGTGAATATATATATATTGGTTAGTTGGATTTATTTTGCGGTATTACGTGTTATTTAATGCCGAAATCTAAATATTTCAAACACACTTTTATGCTTTCAAATATGTATTTTGTACATAATTTTATACTTAAAGGTATGTTTTAGATTTATACATTGTAGAAAATAATATGTATTGTTGGTAACGTTTTAAAGTGTATTGTTTGCAACTAAAATACACACCAATCACTCTGAAGATAATGAAAGATTAGAAGAGTTGGAAAGGAGTGATCTTAGTCTCTCACAATCCTGCAAATAAAAGGAGTCCAGAAAACAATGACCCGAATTATTTTAAAGAAAACAAGAATAGTATATTTTATACAATTTCTCATGCGATCTAAGACAAATCATAAGACAAAATATTGAAATAGAAACGGAATATGGCTATAAATTATCTCAAAAGAAAATAAGCCATCTTTTTTACACGGATGACTTAAAGCTGTATGCTAGGAATGGAAGTGAGCTAGAAGGTCTCCTGAAAACAGTAAAATGTTTCAGTGATGACAATGGAATGGAATTTGGTTTTGAATAAATGCGCTAAAGCCACAATTTTACGAGGATCACTAAAACAAGATCCCTCGAATAGCTTAGATCCTGGGGTATCAAAGTTTTACAGGAAAGATGAAGCTCATAAGTACCTCGGTGTAAATGAGAGTGAAGGAATTCAACATAAAAAATGAAAGAAATAGTGCGAAAAGTGTACTATAGAAAGGTGAGACTGATATCAGGAACCGAATTGAATTCCCAGAACAGAATTAGGGCCATTAATAGCCTTACCATTCCAGCGGTTCAATATAGTTTCAGCATCTTTAACTGGACTCTAAATTATATCAAGTGACTGGATTCCAAGACTAGAAAGCTTCTTTCTAATCATAACATGCACCATCAAAAGGCTGATGTAGACCGTATATAGATACCTCGTAAAAAAGGTGGAAGAGTTCTTATTCAGCTACAACCGTCATACAAGACAACAAATATTGGCTTACTAACATGCATTGAATCAAAAAATGATTGGATTATACAATTAGTCAAAGAACACGAAAACAGAAAGAAAAAATATTCAATCATGAAAGAAGTTTGTTTAGACATATGAGATTTACATCTAGTCGATTCTGTAGAAAACCAAAACAGAACACAAGAACCAGCTATCGCTGCAAAAATTATGAAAAACAAAGTCGAGGGTAAAGCTCTTGAACAGATGAAGCATTGCTGACAAAACAAACCTCTGGATGACAATATCCAGAACGTGCTAATAAAGCCAATGTTGATAAAGCTAATCGATGGTTACGAGTATATGGATTAAACTTTGAAACGGAAGGCTTTATGCTTACACCGCAAGACCAGAGTCGTTTCACTAGAATCATTCAGGCGAATGTCATACATAGTGTGGATCCAAAATGTAGCTTCTGTGACAAATATCAGGAAACTTTGGACCATCTAATGTCAGGATGATCTGTAATTGCACCAAATGAATAAAAAAATCGTCACGATGAAGTTAGGCAATACTTTCACTGATAAATGTGCAAAACCCTTGGAAACGATTCTAACAAACACTGCTTTGAACATCAAGAGGAATCGGCTGCAGAAATAAAAGACATCACAATTCTATGGGATTAAACTATCTTTACAGTCAAGAATATTGAAAAAAATAGGTTGGACATAATTGTCAAAAAGCAAAAAGCAAAAAAAAAACTTGATACTAATTCATATTGCTTACCCAGCGGGCTGAAGCATAGCAACGAAGTAATTTGAAAAACTATCGAAGTATAAAGACCTGGAAATCGAAATGTGGAAATTGAAAACAAGAATAGTACCAGTCACAATAGGTGTGCATGGAATGATAAAAAAAGAACACAACATAGAGAAAAATTCCTAGAAATCCCAGCTTAAGAGAAATTTTAAAAAAGTCTTTTGGCAAGTACATCCCACACACTAATAAGTGTGTCCATGTAACGCTATTGATGTTATGGAAGTTGGAAAAACAAATCCTGAAATGTAGCCATAACAACACACAACTACTTGACTTAGGACTTCCAGCGTACTTGGTAGGCAGTGTGACGATAACAGAAACCAAATAATAATAATAATAATACCTTTAAAATACGGGAGTACGTATATATTTTTAAAAAATTAATGCATAATGGGAATTACGTACCTAGAAAATAGTTAATTTTTAAAGAGCTTTAACTTAAAAAAAATATAAATATATTTATTTTAGAATACAACTACATATATTATCCAGACGTCTTACGTAACACCTATCTGATCACAGCTCTATTAGAACCGATTTAAACACACACACAAACTTACCAGTCTCCATTAGAAACCTACTAGTAGAAAACACGAATATAATAACTACATCCACCTCTTAAAAAAGATTAAAATAGTGGAAGCTTTAATAATAATAAAAAAAGCCAATTTTTAACAATATTAACTACGAACAAGGCCACAATGTGCTAACCGTATTCGGAAATTAAAAACACACACTAAGACATACACATAACGCACACACTCAAGTTTTGTTGCATGAAAAATTTCAAAGCAACGACTAACTCGTGTATACGAGACGCGGAAGCGAATATCGCGTCGCAGCTCGTGACGTCACACATGACCACGCGTGAGTGACAACAAATTGGATTACAACAAAAAACTTGACCACATACTCCATGATCACAAAAAGTTTAAAAAACTCAACAAGAACCCGACCAACCAACTAAAATCAAAGCTTAATAAACTTACACTCTTTGTCCAGAAAAGAAAGCTCTTGTTAGAACTCAAGAAAAATTAAATAAAAAAACTTAACCCTAGTACCTTGTCTGTGGCCTTTAATGAAACATGCATAAACGAAGGATTGATGCCTAAATATACAACTATATATATATATATATATATATATATATATATATATAATTTCATTATATAAATTACTTTCTGTGAACACGTTGCTGGCGCGGAAACGGAAAAATGCTGCCCATTCTAGCGATGAACGAGTGAGTCGCTTTTATTTTGCTTATGACTTGTCTGATCGCATTTACACAAGATCATCAACGATGAGACGCATCTCTACAACTGCGTATGTCTTCCGGCCAGATGGATGAGAAATCGGAAAGTGCGAATTTCAGTTTCAGTTTATTGGATTTTAGTGAAACGGAAAGCCGTGAGAACTGGTTCATTGAAAATGCCGCAAGAGAACTAGGAAAAGTTTGAAGATAAGGAAATGTTTTAAAAAAAAGGCCCCCCTCTCCCTAAAAAAAAAAAGAAAAAAAAAAAAACGGTAAGAAGGGAAAAAAGAAGAAAAAAAAAGAGGTACTAAAATCAAAACTTCTGAAAATCACACGGTAAAAGCGTAGTCATTTATAATCCTATGATTGAGTTTCTACTTTGCCTGCAATGGGGAGGGGGGTGTATATAACTCATCGTTGGTGCTGCACAGGTTGCTGAAGAACAGAAAAAAATACGTTTGTTTAGACTTTGATTACTACTTGAATGTAGACTTTTCTGTCTGTAGCTCTTCATATAAATGCACACACACACAGACACACATATATATATATATAAATATATATATATTATAAATTGATTTATTTAAAATATGGTTTGTTTCGCTACACAGTTCTAACCATGTTTCAAAAATGGAAGCTAAAAGCTACGAATTTAATTTTGTAATTAAATTAAAGACATTAGTTCCATTTCATCCTCAACCGAATTTTGGAGTAACTTTTAAAATTACTGGGTTTTAAAGACACAGCTAAAATCATGATTCATGTTTCCAAGGTTAAGGATAAATCTACTTCAACTGGACAAGGGTGTTCATTATGTCTGCATTATTGTATCCGTTTATTAGTTACGTTTTGGTAAGGGGTAGGGATGTATTTATAATATTAATGCTCTGTAAATTTACATTGAGCACTATTTTGTAAAAATAAAAATATCTATAAGAACACCGGATTATATATCTTACTGTTCTTTTCTTTATATATATATATATATATATATATATATATATATATATATATATATATTAAGTTATGAAGAACTTGGTAATCCGTACGGGTAATCGTATTTCGTTTCATTTCATTTGTGCTATCTTAAAATAATGGTGCCTTAATGGTGTCTGTTTTTTTTTTATATATATATATATATATATATATATATATATATATATATATATATATATATATATATATACAAGTATATGATTGGTGTAGGAGCTAATATCGAAGTATATGATTTTTCCTCAGTAATTTTATAATTCGAAAGTTAATAAAATTTGGATTTTAAAATTGGTAATTTTTACTTTTAATTTGAATATCAAACTTTATCATACGATTTAATAATTATTGGTTAAGAGTAAATTCTTTTTTAATATTACCCGTATTTTAAAGATCTGAATAGCTATTATAACATGACGTCGTTGTCAAGAATTTTGGATTTTCCTATACTTGTATTTTGATTGGTCATTGTAGCTTTTGTAACAGCGTTTTCTCCTTGCGAAGTATCATTAATTAATTTGAAACTTTTAAAAACATTTATTTTACATTCAACATCATCACTTGATAAGACACAGGGGGTGTTGAAGCAAAATGGCTGTTTTTGTAGTGATTTTATAACATATTTATGCTATAATTTTTAAATAAATAATTATATATATATATATATATATATATATATATATATATATATTGACCTCCTTCCTCAATTTTAAAGTATTGTAATAAAAAAGAAATATAAAAATAAATTTTAAAACTCTCCCTATCCCTGTCTAAACTCGACCATGTCTCACACCATTCCTCATCACACTCTATGTCAACTTATATAAGCTTAATACCGCCCGTCAAAAGTGTAAATTTTAAATTAATTTTTTGAAGTCTGAATATCCCGAGAAAAATAAATTTCTCTGGTGAAATAAATTATTACAATGGAGCCTTAAAGTGGTCTGTTTTTCTTTAAATTAAATTAAATAATATATATATATATATATATATATATATATATATATATATATATATATATTATATTTTATTATATCTCTTGCGAAATCGGAGCATAGGATCTTTCTCGTGTGATTCCAACTTCTCTGTGCCAATCATGTGCGCATGCGTGTTGAGAGGACACAGAAAATGTACTACTAAATGCGTGAAGTTTCATGAGGAAGTGGGATGACCCTGTTGAGTTACGAGAATAAACTTAAGGAAAACCTAAATTTACTGTCGTGATTTGAGGAAGTAGTTTCAGCCCGTTCAAGTGTAGGAATATGTGCATAAGACATTAGAATCTTTGCGAGGTCACGCATTGAACCGTTACATAGGCGGAGCAATGAAAACTGATTTACTGTTCCTGCAACCTTCACAAAAACTGTTTCTTGTCCGAAATGTTTTGTGTTTGACGGCAGTGGGAAAGATTTCAAAAACTGGCTGGCAATCCTGGAGAAGAGCCGAGTTATTTATGGGCTCACAAACCACGAAACCCTGTATCTGGCATACGATGCCACAAAAGGGAAAGCATATGAATTTATGAAGGGGCTCTTGGAGAGTGAACCCCACTTGTCTTGGGAAAGATTAAAGGGACTATTGACCAAGGAATTCGCCGACGAGGGCACGGCTATAGAGGCCATGAGGGCCCTCCTAAAGCTGACACAGCTGCGGGACGAGACCCCAGGAGCGGGGAAGCTGTCATCATTGGCCTTCCCGGAAGTGGTTAGAGACAATGCGCTCATGCAGGCTCAACTAGCAGACCTGTATGTGGAGGCGCTAAGTGACGAGCGTGTTCGTCACGACGTGCTAAAAGAGGGACCGCTGAGACTGTCGGCAGCAAAAGAGCTGGCCAAGGAGAGCCAGGGCGTATGGGAAAAGGTGAAGAGGTGTGGAAGGAAACAGATACTAAGTCAGGAGGCCGGAAGAAGTGGGGTAAGCAGAAGAACCCCCGCGTGGAATCGGAAGGTTAAATTAGAAGTAGATCAGCCTGAGGTGTGGGAAGAAGACCCCAATAGAAAGGCATGGTCAACCAGGCATGGGTTTTATAAGCCCACGCCGGGTAGATACGGGCTGGTCTGCTGGACCTGTAGGCATGACCACAGGTCGGCGGAATGTCCGACGAAGTGGGGGTTGCCCCCAGACTTCGAACAGGACAGGTGCACCAGGTGTGGTAAGAAAGGACACCTGGCCAAGTGGTGCGGGCTGAGGAAAGGTGCCCCACCGATATTAACAAAGAAGGCTGATCCCAAGAGACAGGACCAGGGAAAAGCCAGCGGGCCACCCCGGAATTAAGAGGGAGGGTGGCCCAGTTAAAAAGAAGAGAAATAAAAGCTTGGACCAGTGGTCGGGCGAACCGCTTGGGTATAGGACAGGTCCCCCCCGGGAGTAAACGGGTGGTTAGCCCAGTTGAAGAAAAAAAGGGCAAAATGTTGGACATGTGGTCAGGCGGGCCACTTTGCGGCGAACTGTACGGCAAGAAGGTGCTGGTTCTGTACGATACCAGGGCACCTGAAGAGAAGCTGTATCCTTAGAAACAGCCGCGGGAGACTGGGAGAGGTCCGGCCGGGGCCGCCCAGGTGCAGGGGGCGCAGAAATCTACCTCATGAGAATAATGAAGGTGACTTATTGCTACCGGCGCCTATAGCTGGGTTGACCCAAGGGTGGGAACCCAGGAAGAGGAAAGCTCAAGTGTTCTCTTTACTGACGCAAGAGAAAGAGCTGTCCTGTAGAGCAGAGATAGGGGGTAAGGCGATGAAAGCTCTGGTAGACACAGGAGCATCTGTGTCATTGATGAGAGAGGAAGCATACAGGCGGGTGAAGCGGAAGAATAGGTTACGGGAAGCGGACATAGAGGTCACGCAAGCAGATGGAGCCCCCACCCCCACCCCTTGAAGATAAAAGTGATGGTGAGGCTCCCGGTGAGGATTGGGAAATTAAGAGGCACCCAAAATTTTTGCGTAACCCCCCGACCTGTGCAGGAGGCAATCTTGGGAGAAGATTGGCTCCGGAGCCAAAGTGCTTGAATAGAGTTCAACCCCACTGTGTTGATAGTGAATGGCGAGAAGAACGCCATTGGGATGCCCACCAGAGGAAGAGATAACAATAGTGGTGGAGGAAGATGTAAAGCTACCCACTAGGACGACGGTGTCGGGAAAAGGTAGGTTAATGTCAGGGAAGAAAATAGGAAAAGGACCCCTGCAGTTGGTCCCTTTAGAAGGGAAGGGCCTAGAAGAGAACGAGGTAACTCAGTGTGAAACGGTGGTGGAGGCAGCCGAATTAGTGCCCATTATGATGGTGAACCAGGCCCAAAAGACTATAAAGGTTGGGAGAGGGGAAGAGATAGGGAAAGCGCTTCCCCTACGGACTCTGAATCGGGTGAGATTCGAGGAGGAACGAAGGAAACTTGTAGAGAAAACAGAAGAAATAGTGGACGAAGATATATTAGCACCGGATCAATTTAGAACGAGAGTGGGGGGTGTCTGTTGAGGGACAATCGAGATGTGGTGGCCCAGTCAGACAAGGAATTGGGCCAGACCCATACAGTCAAAATTAAAATCGACACCGGAGATCACCCCTACCGGACACCTATTCATAAAAGACCCCTTGTAGAAGAGGCAGTAAAAGAGATGTTGGAAGCTGGGATGATCGAAAGATCGATCTCCCCTTGGAGCTTCCCAATAGTAATAGTGGGTAAGAAAGATGGCGGGCACCGTTTCTGTGTAGATTTTAGGAAACTAAATTCTATATCAAAGACGTTGGCGGTGCCATTGCCACTAATAGATGACATATCGGCATTATTATGGAAGGCAAAGTACTTCTCTACGTTGGACTTGAGGTCCGGGTATTGGCAGGTAGCCCTTGATGATGCTGACAAAGAGAAGGCCGCATTTGCGTGTCACCTGGGACTGTTTCAGTTCAGTGTGATGCCATTCGGTTTAGCTAATGCCCCGGGAATCTTCCAACAGCTAATGTCAATAGTGTTAGGAGGATACGAGAGCTTTGCCATGGCATATTTGGATGATATTAATATTTTCGGAGACAGTAGAACAACACTTTTTCCATCTAAAACAAGTGTTGGGAAGGTTAAGAAAACACGGCTTAAAATTAAAATTGTTGAAGTGTCAGTTTCTGAAAGAGAGACTAGATATTTGAGCTTTGTCATAAACGGAACGGTATTAAACCCGACATGGATAAGGTGAAAGTCATAAAGGAAATGCCAGAACCTAAGACAGTGAGGCAGGTAAGAGGTTTTATAGGAGCTATAGGTTACTACCGACGCTTCGTCCCGGCATTTTCGAGAATTTCCATACCACTAGTATGACGAAGAAATACGCTAGGTTCAAGTGGACAGAGGACTGTCAACGGGCATTTGATACGCTAAAGGAACAGTTGACAGTCGTCCCACTGCTGACGTACCCAGACCTCAGCAAGCCTATGGTACTATACACGGATGCCAGTGAGCAGTGTGTAGGGCAGTTCTTACCCAACCGTGTCCCGATAAAGAAGGACCAGTGCCAGGCATACCAGAGGAAGTACCGATATACTTCCTCTCCCATAAACTCTCAGAGACACAACAGAGATGGCCAGTAATAGAAAGAGAAGCATATGCCATCGTGTATGCTCTCCAAAAACTGGACTACTATTTGAATGGTGCGGTCTTTACTATAAAAACAAACCACAAACCTCTGCAGTGCCTATTGCAGGCAGAATGGACAAATAATAAGAAAATTCAACAGTGGGCACTTAAGCTAAGTGGCTACCACTGTAAGATAGAGTATTTGGCAGGGAAGGAGAACACGTGCGCAGATTTACTCTCAAGAATACCGAAACAACTGGAAGAAAGATCTGTAAAAGTAGAGCAGGGAGTAGATGATAAAGCCTATAGAATAGGAGTAATTAACTCTAATAAGCTAAAAGAACGCCCTATGTTAGAATCGGACGAAGAAAGGGACGCACAGATAATAACCGATCCCTACTGGACAGAAGGAATTGAGAAGGAACAGGCAGACAGTGAAATAGCTGCTCTGAGATAAAAGGTGAAGGCAGGAGAGACCACCAAGTATGCCATAATAGAGGAAAGGCTGTATTATCTCTCAGGCAGGGATGAAGAAGTCAAGCCCAAGTTGTATGTGCCCAAAAGTTTAAGACCAGAGATATTGGAACAGTGCCACGAGAGGTTGGGTCACATGGGAATTGATAGGACATGTGATCTGAAAGGAAGAAAGTACTATTGGCCCAAACTGTACGGAGAGGTCACTAACTATGTTCGGGCTGCGTAGTGTGCCAGTCGCAGAGCAGAAGGCAGGAAATGGCACCTTTGGAGGAGACGGACGTGCCGAACTTCCTTCGAGAAGTGAGTATGGATGTATCAGGACCATATGGGGAAACTGCACAGGGAAACAACTATATAGTGAGTTTTGTCGATTGGCTATCAAATTGGCCTGAGACATTTGCAGTACCAGACAAGAAGGCTAGAACTGTGGCCGGTTTGATAATAAGTGGAATCTTCCCTAGGTATGGCGCCCCTGTGCAATTGGTAACAGATAATGGCACAGAGAATATAAACAGCATAATGAGAGAAGTTCTGACGGGTTTAAATACAGAGCACGTAAAAACATCTCCATATCACCCCCAAGGAAATGCTAAAGTGGAAAGGTTTCATAGAACCCTGGGGGATGTATTGGCCAAGCTGGTTAGAGAGAACACTGGAAATTGGGACTTGTATTTGACGCAGGTTCTGGTGGCCGTGAGGTTTACGATAAACGAAACCTCCTGATTTTCTCCTTACTTTATGTTGTTTGGCAGAGACGTGGTCCTGCCTGTGGATAACCTATTGAAGCCCCCGAAAGTATATGGGAAAGATCATCATCAGCTATTGCTGGAACAACAACATAAAATATTTGTACAGGCCAGAAGAAGAATAAAAGAGGGCCCAGAAGAAAAGAAATGAGAGAGTGAATGCTGAAAGAAAGGTAGTAGAATTGAAGGTTGGAGACCCTGTCTACTATAAAATCCACCAGAGAGAAGGAAAGCTGGACCAAAGATGGGAACCGTACTACCGGATAGTAGAGCAGACGGGTCCGGTATCATATGTAATATGGGATCAAGTGGCAGGACGAGCAAGGAGGGTCCATGCAAATGATCTGAAGAAGGCTGTAATAGCTAACCTGGAAATGAGCGAGCCGAGGCCTAAGAAGACAAGGACAAGGAAGGTAACTCTGGTTGAGCCGGAAGATTCCGAAGAAAATGAGGAGATAGATAGACTTGGCCAGATAGACGAAGCGATCCGAGTGACGGACTTGGAACCCTCAGCGGGGATCAGCGATGTTCAGTCGTCGAACGAATCGGTGCAGAGAAGACCCTGTGAGGTCGCTATCGCACCCCCATGTCCAAAGAAAAGGAAGAGAAAAACGAGGAGATCCAATCAAGCAGTCGAAGACTCTAAAAAGAGGCACCCTGAACAGGACGAAGTGCCCAGCGAGTGGGAGGAAGAGGATCAAATACCCTTTCCCAGCTCAAGGAAGGCTAAGGAACAGGAGATCTAGACATAGAGTCGAGAGAGTTATTAAAGACGTCGTCCAAGGCGAGGACTCTAAACAGAAGGAAGAATCAGGGGATGAAGAAGAGGACAAAACACCTCCTGGACGGGAATTAAACACAGAGGGAAGGCTAGAGGTTGAGCAGGGACCACTTCGGAAGATGAGATCAAGGAGGGTGAAGATCCCCAAATCTCAGTAGAACAAGAAGGCTGTGCAGAATAGAAGCATTCAGTGTCGACAAGATAACGACACTGGCTCATCCAAAAACCTGCTGGCTGACTGCGGTGGATGTGGATGAAGGGGATGGAGTCGCGAGCTGCACCTCACGAAGGACGGAAGAAGATTATTGGCATTGCTGACTGGCCATCAGTGGTGTCATGAAGTACGACCTTTGGAGTGAGCGCCACGCACTTCTGCCCGGGCCATTCTGTCTGCTAGAAGTTAGTTAGAGGAGGAAAGAGCTGAACTTAGTAAGAAATTATGGAATAATTGAGTGA
Source organism: Acanthosepion pharaonis (assembly GCA_903632075.3). Classification (NCBI taxonomy): domain Eukaryota; kingdom Metazoa; phylum Mollusca; class Cephalopoda; order Sepiida; family Sepiidae; genus Acanthosepion; species Acanthosepion pharaonis. Next base: position 713,678 of record CAHIKZ030003303.1, on the reverse strand, counting down.
TGAATCGAGCAAGACTGAATGGTTGTGAAGAATAAAAACAAGATAATTTTGTTGCTTTTCAGGAATGATCAAGATGAAAGGGTTGATGATGACGATGATAATGGTAGCCACGCTGATGGTGACGATGGCGGAAGCTGGGAAGCACAGCCGAAACACCATTTTAAAAAGACGAGTGAAGTAATAATAACCAGGTCTAAATGGTTGATCACATTCGTGATAGATTTGAACCCATTACGAGTCGCTACTAAATAAGTTAGAAACGAGCTAACGCAGCTGGATGCAGCCCGGTTGAAAGTAGGACAAGATTATCCCAAGGAAAAAAGGGTATCTTAGTTTATTGCACTCCCTAGAATCAGAGGCCACTATGATAGAGGCTCAATGGAGGACATGCAAAACTACCTGAAGGGAATAGAGTTACTGCAGACGCGGGAAAAGAGATCAGTAGTTCCGATTGTGGGAAAAGCGTTGAGTGTCCTGTTTGGAACAGTGACTGGAGATGACGTTAAATTCATAAGAAGGAAACTGGGAGAAGTGGAAGTAAACCAGAGGACGCTTGCTCAGGTGGCAAGGGAGAGTGTGACAATATTAAATGTGACAAGGTTAGAAGTGACCAAAAATAGAGCCAGAATCAATTGGTTAATAGATAACCTGGCAAAGCTGAGACAAGAGGTAATTAATGATACAGAAACTGTAATGATCGAATTACAGGAAATGAGCAGGTTCATGCAAAAATATTTCCAACTGATGACAATTACGAATAAGGTACGACAAACTAGTCAGTCGTTGACGACCTTGCTGAAACATGTGAGAGCGCAATTAGACATGCTGTCATTGGGACACCTCTCCCAAGCATAGTAAACCAGGGTCACCTAAAGAAGCGCTACTCGGAATACAGGCCGAGTTACCCCCCCATTTGAGGCTGCCAGTGGACCCCACCAAAGAATTGTGGAAGTATTATAATGCACTAGGATGTGTGACCTTGTTAGAAAATAGACGACTATTGGTTGTGATATCTGTTCCGTTGTTAGAGAGTATATTCGAGATATACCAGGTTATAAATTTACCCATTCCCTACCCCAAAAGAGATCAAGGTTTGGGAATGATAGCAAGGTACAAGGTGGAAACAGAATACATAGCTTTAAATTCGGGGATAACGAAATTCATGTTGCTAACAGCTGAAGAAGCTGGAAGGTGTAGAAATGATGCTCTAGTGAATCAAGAGAACCTGCCAAGTGGAGGTATTAGCAAACACGGCATTACCACAAGCTATCAGTGTTTCAGACGGGGTGTGGGCAGTAGCCACACAGAAACCTATCAGCTTGTCTAGGGTATGTGGGGGAGAGTCCACAAGGACATTAAGAGTAAGGCCACCATTATCCCTGTTAAAGTTACCCATGGGATGTTCGGCGGTTGGGATATCTATTTCCTTACCCCCCTATTACAAGGAAGAAGAAAGATATGAAGAGAAAGATTCAATCATAGAGATGATTGGCAGAGGTTTAGTCAATTGTACAGAATTGTGGGAGCCAATAGTGAAGGGATTCTCTAATGTTACCTTGAATAAAATACCAGTACTAATGAAGCCGATAGAAAAGATCGATATGGATCAACTGAGGGACAAGTTAAGTGCGTTGGGAAACGAAGGTGTGGCTTGGGAAGACGATGAGCAGATCGCGATAAGTTGGTCAATAGTGATGAGTACATTCATAGTTATAGCCATCGGGGGTGTATTAATATGGAAGGTTAAGAGTAAGGGGAGATTAGCGAACGACAATCTAATGAGCATGCAGCAACTCGAGAGGGAGATGCCGAGCAGTGTTCCTTACTCAGACGGGATTGGCGAAGAAATTGCAGGAAGACCAGCGGAGGAGGCTGGCGTGAGACCGCCACGTGCGGCGGAAAAACCTCCCACAGCGGAGAGGAAAACATTGACCAAGAAGAACAAGCCATAGTAACCACATCTGCACCCACAGACACACGCACACATTACATTGCATGAATAACAAAAAAAGATGAAAAGAACATTACATTTGCATGTACAACAGAAGAAGATGAAAAGAACATTACATTTGCATGTAGAACAGAAGAAGGTGAAAAAGAACATTACTTTTGCATGTAGAACAAGAGAAGTTAAAAGAGAACATTACACTGCATGTAAGAAGGTAGTGTAGAATTGCATGGGACAAACGCATGGTGCATGTTAAATGATGTATTTGGGTTTAGGTGTCATTTACGGGTAAATGACAAATCGGTTAGGGGAGGATTGTGGCACCATGCATCCAGGCGATTTGAAAGATATATTTATAGATATATGATTTGCTTTTTTTTACGGTTTATCAACCATTTGAGGATTATTTAAGGCCGAAATGTATTTTAGGATTTAAGAATAATTCTTTCTTTTGCAAGAGGATTGTGGCACCATGCATCCAGGCGATTTGAAAGAAAGAAAAGGAAGAAAGAAAAAAAAAGGAAAAAGTAATGCGAGACGGATCATAGGCGAACACACACACACACGGCTTAAGAAAAGATAAGAAAGAAAAGGGTTATTTTGGATAATTGTCAAATGTCGAAAGAAGTTTCATTACAATGACAATGAGATTGAGTGGATAGGGAGGTGTTATCTAAACTATTGGTTAAAAGGTCACCTGCGAACAATCATTAACCGATTTCCACTGTTCGCGCGAATGGAATTGTGTTATTAAGAGATGTCACCAAAAAAAGTCCACTTGAAAACGTTAGATTTTGACAATTGACAAAACACAGGTGTAACTTAGAGCCTGGGTATGGAAAATTAAAATCCCACACAAGTAGTTTCACTGGTTAAGTTTTTTTTCGACAAAACAGACTTTTGCCCTGCGATAATAAAATTTTGTTATCAGACACATGAACCGAAGGAAAATGAAATATTTTTATTTCTGCTTTGGAGACGCCAGACTGGCTGAGAACTTGGAGAAAATTCCTTTCTTAGACCATGTCGGAAAATATCAGCCGTCTAATGCATTACCGATAAACTGCTTGACAAACGCCACGTGTTGAACAACGTGTTCATGATAACGGCGATTTGAAGGAAAGAAAGAAAAAGAAAGGGGAGAGATCATTAATTTTTTTTTTTAGTTAAGCAAGGTATATTTCTTTTCCAAAACAAAGCCACGGGTTGTTCACGCCCGACTAAGACGTCATTGGCCAAGTGGTGATCACATGACGCACGAAGGAGGAGGAAGGATACCCGACCAAGACCTCATTGGCCGAGAATGGTCACGTGACGCACGAAGAAATTTGTCGACGCCCCTACCTAGAGTGTAAGTATGAGAAGCCGCTACGAAGATGTGGGGAGGGCAGTTCACGCCCCTCAGAAGCATGGTGAGAAAGTGGGAGTGAGAAAAAAGTTACCAAAATGGAAAAGAGTGGAAAATCCCTAACCAGAAATAAAAGAGGTGGATATGTATTTAGAATTATCGAAGAACCCCTGGCGCCGACAGACCCACCCCGGTTTTGGTCGGCGTCAATAAAAACGAAGCCCCACCAGACAGAAATCAGTTCGTTCGACCCTGGCGGGCAGAAGACAGTTAATTCAGCCCCGGACGGCAGAGATGACTGCCCAGTGTTGAAGCCGCCTCAAGATAGCTGACCAAGATTCACGCAAAATTTTGGACTCTTCTTCAACCAAAAACAATTAGTTTGAAGAGCGACTTAGAACCAGACCACAGAAATAAGTTTTTCGACTTTCGTCCAAAGACACACCGAAACACAAATTTCTTAGAGAGCAGACAACTTGAAGCATTAAAACTTGCCTAGCGAAAGCGACCTGCCACAATCCACAGAACGGGTCGGGAGGTAGATGCAGTCCTATGTAACGAACAACTAGACATAAAAAGTTTGTTAGCTTTTTCTTTGATACTTCGAACTTTTTGAGTTTCATTTTCTTTTCTTTTATACATATTTGTGTGTTATCACCCCCGTTGAACCCAATTTGCATTACGGTCCCAACCCCTGTTTGATCTCGTCTGTCTAAGATCAATTCACAACGTGGGTAGGCAGACTGGAGATCAGTGCAGTTACCTTGGTAACCAGGCGTTGGAAGCGGGTTGGGAACGGCGAGGCTGATATCAAATCTAACCAGATTCCTACCCGAATCACCAAAGGGTTAGAACGTCACGTTTGGGGCAGCGACACCCGGACGGAGCAGCGAGGAGCGAACAGCTGACGTCGCGGCGAAGACGTCACAATGGAAGTGTGGTCTGATGTACCAAGTAAAAACTCCTACCTGTAAAAAATAAATTATAATCAATGTATACTTAAAGTTGTGTGTGTATGTGCTGATATATATATATATATATATATGTAATTCTCAAAATGTATGTATGTGGGTGTGATTGGATGCGTTTCCTCAGTTATCATACGACTTCGTTGAATTTTCTTGTTTGAATTCTTTAGTGCCGGTTTTGAGTCCAAAAGATGAAATTCGAAAAAAACTGATTTCTACACTTTGCGCAAAAATCAAAATCAAAATTTAATGTCTGTAAAAGAACAGCGTATAATCAATTTAGAGAGTTGAAATTTAACCCAAAATATTATAAAGTATAAAATTTAACCCAAAATATTATAAAGTATAAAAAAAATATATATTATAATTAAAATTATCGTATATTTTAATTATTATGGCGGTCCATTGAGGAAGTTCCTTCCTTTCAAGACTGAGAACGCAGAAACATCCCTTTTCAGGGCTACGTCCATCATTCGAATTGTTAACCCCCCATTTGGAGATGTGCCTCCTTTGCACCCAATTGTTGTTACTAATATTGATTTTCGGGTGGGCTTCTCCAATTGAACGGCAAAAAATATGGGGTGGGGTGAGAGAGAGGAGGCTAAAATTCCTCAGCCGACTCATTTTCCAAATTCTGGGAAAATCTGGGACTTTAGTACAGTATTCATTAACCCGCACACAGACATACACACGCGCCCGCGCATACACACACATACATACATACATATTTATTATAGCCTAAAATAGCATTGATGTAACCATAATAACAGTCAAAAGTGGCCAATATTGCCTCAGAGATCAATAGAGTGCTAAAACAATTACTTTTTATTTCCAACATGACCAACGTATATGGGAGAATAAAGTCGCGACTGATTAATATATAAAATCATCGTCAATCAAATTTTGAAAATCAATTCAATATGTAACGTTAAAAACTAATAAGTTTAAAATAATCATTAAAGGTTGTTTTGTTTTTTTAATAATGTCCAAAAGATTTTTCAATAATATTTTACAAATGTAAATTTCCCAGCCTCTTTCATCCATGTTCATGAGTAGTTGCATCAACTTATACAAACGCAGTTCGATGAAGTCCTGAAGTGCAAAACGCATCACAGAAAAAAAAATTTCCAATTTGTCACACAACCTTCCTCCATATATATATATATATATATATATAGATGGAGGAAGGTTGCGTCTATATATGCGTCTGTGTGTGTGTGTGTGTTTATGTGTGTGATGATTCGTGTCTTTCCAGTGGGAATCACTCCGTCCACTCGTCAGGGGAAGCAGCAATAGATTATTTATACTTATCAATTTTTCTTTTTTAAATGCACTTTTCACTGATATATATTAAGACACATTGCAAATGGAACCTTCAATGAATTTTCGTTTGAGTAAATTATATTTACTTTTTATTAAAACACCTTTTTTTTCAGTTCAAATCTATACACCGTGTGTATTAATTTTAATTCGTCTTTTATATTTGTTCTTTTCTTTATATCTTGAGTTGTTCCAGTGATGTATTTTGTGGCTATTATTTACAGTCTGCTAGTTAAAATGCTAACTTTGGCGTTAAATTACGTCCTTTGTTTAGCCTTGATGAAACTATTAACTGATTTTTTAAGTGTTTCGGATAAGCAACTATATTGAGATTGGCAAAGACTCTTTCAAGTTCATTAGCTATGTTGTTTGTAGTTAATATAATGGGTTTCGTTTTTTGTCGTTGATAATTACTTTTTTCTTTGATATATTTTCACAAACACTTTATGTGTATATATCTAATCGCTCTAACTGTATTTTATTTAATATTAATCTGTTTTCACATTGCGAAATCGGTGGCATAGGGATCTTTCTCGTGTGATTGCAACTTCTCTGTGCCAATCATGTGCGCATGCGTGTTGAGAGGACACAGAAAATGTACGGCTAAATGCGTGAAGTTTCGCGGATGGTGGGATGACCCCTGTTGAGTTACGAGAATAAACTTAAGGGAAAACCTAAATTTACTGTCGTGATTTGAGGAAGTAGTTTCAGCCCGTTCCAAGTGTAGGAATATGTGCATAAGACATTAGAACCTTTGCGAGGTCACGCATTGAACCGTTACATAGGCGGAGCGATGAAAACTGATTTACTGTTCCTGCAACCTTCACAAAAACTGTTTCTTGTCCGAAATGTTTTGTGTTTGAAGGTGGCGTCAAAAGTCATCAAATATACATATGGACGTAAGTGGGGATCGATATAATATTTTGTCTCTCTCTCTCATATATATATATATATATATATATATATATATATATATATATATATATGTGTGTGTGTGTGTGTGTGTGTGTGCGTGCGTGCGTGTGTGTATATATATGTGCGTGTGTCTGTATATATATATATATATATATATATATATATATATATATATCAGGATTTCAGTCAAAATTCGTGTTTTATATATCCAGCTGCTTCCAGAGCCTTTCTATGAAATTTAACCTTACCAAAATGTGTGAGACATCTGAGAATTGTCCTGAAAGTCTTTAAAACATGTAAGTTTACGTCATTTGTTTTTGACGGGCAGTAACAGTTTACTAAAGGGACTTAAATCTGTTGTATCAGAAGAAAATAAGTAAGTACCAACAGCGAGGTTCGAGCGTGAATCTCCGGATTTATGAATAAATGTTTTCCGCCAGGTGTATAAATAAAGATGTTAGAATGTAGTTGATTATTGATTGATTATTGAGTGGAACTATCCAGTCGAATTAGTGTGAATTATTGTGCTTCGATGAGTTGGGTTCTGATTTAGAAAATACTAGACGTTAACCCGAGCCGAACTACTAACACTGTATTGACTGAAATGGTTAATTATCTTTGGTTGACTTTACTTGGTTCTTGTTAAGTATTTATTTAATTAAATGCTGTTTTATTTAGAATTGAAGTCTTGAGTTATGATAAATCATTGATGGCCACCGTACGTCACAAAAAAAAAAACCAGAAGAAATGATTTGCGAAAATATGAATAACATGAGAGTCAACTAGAATTGGTGGTCATAAAATCAGGCTAGTTACAGGAATTTGATTATCAAAGAAATGCTATATCTGACGACGGAATATATGACACCAAAATCCAAAGGCGCCAGGGAGTAGTGAAAGATTCCTTCCAAAAGCTAAGCAATTTATTGAGAAATAGGAAAATTTCGTTAGAAATAATGAAACGAGTGCAGGACAGCTATTTAAATAAATGATATTAATTAAAGAAAACAAGATTGGCAACTAGGTCGCATTATTTTACTGTTAAATTAACTAAATAAAACTAGGATTTATCGATAGTTTCTTTTCTCGCACTTCTTTCTCGCCCGTGGTGCCTTCTTCCGGTTTGTTTCTTCCATGTCACATGAGATCATAAACATTTTTCATGCATCGCTAATATCCTTTCTCTATCTTCTTCTTATTGTACTGTCCTGTTTCGTCAGTAACGTCTGATTTTTTATAATCAAATCACACCAAGCAAGGCAGTAAAGCCACTAAGGCACAATGGGTTTACTGAGTGTAAAAGAATAAAATAAGGAACGATAACAATAGCAGAGTAATCGAGAAGACAGTAAATAATGATTGACAGCGCATTTAAGTTCTCGAACATGAAAGTTGACCGGAAACCATTGAGCCGGAAGTGGCTCTTATACAGCAACAAATGTTGGGTAATGACCTCACAACTGAAGCAGGGATTTGAACAAACACAGAAGCTGTTCAACAGAAGGATGCTGGGAATTCTATAGATGAAAAATGTGAGTAATTAGGAAGTTTTAACGAAAACGGATACAAAGAAGGCATGGTGGAGTAATGGATAACGGCTCGGATTGAGGAATTGTAGAGCCGAGTTCGAATTCCAGTCGGATTACCTTTGGGAATAGCCAAGTGTATTCCCAAATGTAATGGATCAGACGGGGTTCTATTGCCTTGGATTGCGACTGGTCTATAGAAAGATGCTGCCAGTTTTATAGATGAAAAAATCTGCCTCGTCAGTCATGTATCGAAAGATACATGATCGCTTTAGTGTGTATAACGCATGGCACATAACTGACTGATAGAATCAGAAAGTGGCAGTTGAAATTTCACATAATGAGGAAAGTGACATAGAAGAATTTAATAAAAAAAATACCATCTATATATTTTTATATAAAAAAGGACAAACAATGAATTTTTATATAGAAAAGGACCAACAATACATATTTATAGTAAAATGAACGACAATACATTTTATCTGTAGTTGAAGACATGCAATTGCGTTAAAAAATATATTTAGTTGAATCCATGAAATTGTGTTCAAAATATTTACATTTCGGCATTAAATATCCTATAGAGGTTGATATGCCGCTAAACAAAATCAACCAATCAAATTAAATATTTAAATTATCTTTTAAAAATTTACTTAAAAGTAAACTAGTACGCAAGTTTTTATATTATTCGAACTATTGATCGGATGACTGAAAGTTTTGAGAAAAGTGGAACCATCTCTTAATTGCTGTTGTTTCCTTGTTTATTCAGACCCTGGGTGGTAAAACCTTTTAGAGTTCCAGCTATAGACAAATAGTTAACGCTCAAACTGTGGTCAAACAAAATGATATTATAAAAATACGTTTTTATATGTATTACCAGCAATACATTTTTGAAAAAAGAAATACATTTTCGAAGCCCAAATTGGGGTCAAACACCGTGGAAGAATAAAAATACCAGCAATAAATCTTTGATAACAAAAATTACCAGAAATACATTTTTGTAAAAATATTAGTAATGCTAGTAAGAAAATTAAATTTCGGTATTAAATGACCCATAACCAGTTGATATGCCGATAAAAGAACTGTTGTGGTATTTTATCCATGCACGCATAAACTATCCCAGCTATAAATAGGAATAGATATTGCCTTTTTGAAAGGGAAGTTTTAGCTGTCAACTCTGGCAGTCGGACCGAACATTCTTGCTACAACATTATCGTTTGTATTACTATTTCTGTTAATATATTTGTTTAACTCCATTCTTCTTTTGTGTTTTTATTTCTGGCCCTAGCAAGACCACAAGACAAACAAACATCTTACAGTAACTTACACTTATTAAGATTTAAAAACATGAGGATATGAAGTTATGGAGAACGCAAAATATAACAGAGGGAAAAGGTGGGAAACAAAATAAGCTCATGTCACTGAAAAGATTGCTCAAGACAGCGAAGTAACTTTATATAAACAAAATTGACATTGTCTTTCGGGATATCTTGTCTCGCGAAATAACTTGCTATTTTTTTTTGCTCAAACGACTAATAAATCGATTCGATGGTGATCAAATATATTTCGCTTGATCAGCGGAACAAGGTTTAAATCGTCTTCATTTCTATAACACAAAACAATTTGTTAACGGCTGGTTGACGAAGTCTACAATGTTATTTACATTGGACAAAGAAAAACAGATATCAACGACTCTAACTATATTTTATTTCATAAGCTGTTTGCATATATTTGTTTGCAAGATGAATTTTTATCTATCTTTCTCGATTCTTTACAGTTTATTCCACTCCTCTCTTTCTCTCTCCCCATATATATATATATATATATATATATATATATATATATATATATATATATATATATATATCGATCCTCTAAAATATATCCCTATAGCCCTCTCTCTCTATCTCTCTGTTCATCTACCTACCTATACATCTATCTTTCTCCTGATTTTTCACACTTTTTCCTATATCTCTCTTTCAATCTAATCCTCTCTCCCTCTCTCTCTCTCTATCTATTTCATCTCTCTATCTCTTTATCTATATCAGCTTATTAAATTATCTATCTATCTATCTATCTATCTATCTATCTATCTATCTATCTATCTATCTATCTATCTATCTTTTAGCGAGCGAGTACTAGAAAATTCTCATCCTGAACTAGAATACCTGACAGAAATACGTACGTCGTTTAGCAATTGAGCAGTGGAGCGAGAACAGTCTATCCCTGTATATTAAATAAACTGTTCAGTTTAGAATTCCCCGTAGTTTACCCAGATCGATATACACCTGAGGAAGTCTGGAGAGCAGATCGGTCAAAACATTTTGATAACAACAACAATGGCGAGAAAAAGTAGCACGAATATATAATTAGTATGGACAATAACTCCTTCAGATAGAAATTCTCTTTCAATCAATTTTCTGAAAACATTCTCCCAGAAAATTTGATCTTTCTTAGCGATAACATTATTGATCTCCCGTTTTTAGTAAATTTAACTAATTCCATTAAGATAATATTGTAATGAATAGAACAAAGGCAAATCCAAATATGCAATATCTAGCGAATATCTGGATGATTCAAAAGTTCTCAATTTTGATTTCTCAATATTGATTAGACAGTTGTTAACTTGTTCGCAAAAAAAACTATTGAATTTTCCTGGCAAAACAATTTTTTCTCTTATGAAATTGCCTGTTTTTATTTTATACACTGTTTGCTGTAACTAATAAAATAATTCAGAGAATTACTCGTTTTAATCAAACGTTTGGTCCTCAGGAAGGAGCCCACGAGAAAGGACATATTTACTAAAGAATTTTATGCACGTTCATTTGAATCAAAAGTTTGGTCCTCTGGAAGGAGGCTCATGAGAAAGGATGTATTTACTAAACAATTTTATACACGGTATTCCCTTGTGTGAAAACTTTTTTACATTTCTCGCTGAACACTTCAGATTGTTTAAATCAACATTTAACAAGTCTCTGCCTGTCGTATTGCGATGAACAGAGTAAGTTCTCGAGGCACTTTTTTCGTCGATTGCTGACTATGTTTAGTTTTATTTGAGACCGTCACCGTTTTGGTTGTATTGGAGGTCTTTGTAAGAGTTGACATATTTGTAATAAAATCGTAGAATACACAGAATCGCGTTATTTCACAACTGGTTTTCTTTCATTTTTCGCTGATATATGCACATACAAGCAAACACACACATATATATATCAAGAGAGAGAGAGAGAGAAAGAGGGAGATATGGAGATAGAGATAGAGAGATATACACGGTTTCATCAAAGAGCATCCGGATTGATGCTATGAAACGAAAATTATAACACCTAACAATTCAGCATTTAATCTCCGAAGTAGTCCACTTCTAAAGTCACATATTTCCTCCAGTCTTTTTTCTATTGATGGAAGAATACCTGGAACTTCTTTAGTGTTCAGTGAGCCGATGCCTCATCGCATTCTCTTAGATTACCCTTACGTGTGGAAATCTTGTTCCTTTTAAGTGGCAAGAGGAAAAAAAATGTCACAAGTGACGAGATATGGAGAATATGTTGGTTGTCTTTCCTGGCGAAAGTTGTGCTTGGCCTAAAACTGCTGTACAATCCATAGTCACCGATGGAAACGTATGTGATATGGGGAGATGACGACACGCTTCACACTTTAATTCCAAGCACTGCTATAAAAACGGAAATGAGCGGGAACAGTATAAACCTAGTGTGCATGCGCGACAAGGGTTCAAAGGGTAATCTGTGGAAAAACGCCTTCACATCAACAGTACCGATACTTTTTTTATCATACCTATATATATATATATATATATATATATATATATATATATATATATATATATATATGAGTGAATATATATATATATATATATATAAGTGAACATTGAAGTCAACACTCAGAATACAGGCTGATCATGCTAGACGCATTCGTCAGGCCACGAATGCATCTAGCATGAAACAGCCTGTAGCCTCTGAGTGTTGACTTCAATGTTCACTTTATATTTATATTTAGGCTCTATCTCTGATATTGAGCACTTCATCCCATAAATAGAGAACACCTGAAAACTATATTTCTTCATATATATATATATATATATATATATATATATATATATATATATATATATATGACGGTGGAGAACTTGGAGAGCGGAATTAACAGGAGATAACTGATAACTGAAATCCATTAGACATGACATGTGGAACTAGAATAGCTCAGTTCGACATTCCAACCACCCGAAGAAGGCGGGAGCGTACAACGGCCGAAACGTTGTGAGAAATATGGCAACAAAGACGAGGATGATAGTCCGTTCAAGGTAAATAGTGCAGCGAGTAAACATTCAGGAAAGTTCTACTTGCATTTTAAAGAAAGCACATTTTCTCCTTTTTCGAATGCCTATATCTGCTCAGTAATTAGCCGAAACGTAAACAAAACGATTTCTAAACATTTAATTGATGTATATTTCATTCGACATTTTTACTACTTCAAATAATATGAGTGGATACCTGTATTTGAAATAGACGCCTCATTCTAATTCTAAACGGTGTGTATTACGTCTGTCGGCCTGAACACTCGAGAAAATTTAATAAAGAATATGGATTCTCCAGTATTTTCTACTTTACGATTTATCGAATGCATAGACTGATAGACGTAACAGACAGTGTTTAAAATTTTAAATACATATTTTGTTTACAAACCTGTGAAACTCTCTTCTGATTTATTGCTTACATGCGATCTACGGTCATCAAAATTTAAATGCAACATCAATCGCCATCTTCTGAAGTTTGAAACTTGTTCTTTTATTGTATTTCTCATCACTAACGCTCATTCTCTTCTATTGCCAGTAACGTCTTACGTCTTAGTGCCATTATCGCCTTCCTTGGGGTGAAAAAAGACTAATATATTTTGTGTTTTGATAACGGGTTAATTTCAACCTCAAGGAGGCCTTTATTGGTACAGTGAATTAATTACGCAGAATAATCATGGGTGACAGAGAGGACTTTCGAAAATGTGGTGACCTTTTACATACCTTGATCTCAATGTTATGTATGTATCTGAACTACGTAATGGAAGACATTATCGCCTATCTTGGACAGCTCAGCGGTTGACCACGAGTTGTTAATGATCGTGACCAGAGTCATTAGGTAGTAATTATCTACGGCAACAGAGAAATGACACTGGATCAAATCACAGACAAATATTAATACAGAAGATGACAGACGCAGACAAATTTGTGTTTTTAACTAAGGTGCAGCGGTCCTACAAGTGTGTGGTCCCTTGTTAACACTGTTACACTGGACACATTACCTGTTTCATTGATTGATTTGATTGTTTAACGGCATATCAAATCCGCATGGGTCATTTAATGAGGAAATTTAAATTTCTTGCGAGATTTGAAGTAATAAAAATATGTAATATGTTATTGTGCCTTCCCAATTGACTACATGGTAGATGATACTCAGTTTTCGGCATATACATGTTTGTGCGGACATAATTACTAGTGGTATTTGTGTATTATGCTGTAGTTTTGTTGAAATTATATTCGTTAATGCACTTTGATTTTCTTTAAGAAATTGTAGAATGTTATAGAGATTAATACCATGTAATAGTATTCATGTTAGATGTTTGGCTGCTTGATTTAGTTTGGCTGCATAACAACCACATAATTTAGTTCCCAAAGCAAAATATTTTTTACGTAATTTCCTGCATTCAACTACAGATATTGTGTATATCGTGCTAAACTTTCAGAGTAAATTTATATTGTATAGATCATAAAATGTATTGATAATACTTTTACTATAAAAAAGAAATTATTTTTGTATTTCTAGTGTTGCATTGAGTGACATTTTGCTATTAAAATGTATTATTGATTATTTCATTATGAAAATGTATTGTTGATTTTGTTTTATATATAGATATATATATATATATATATATATATATATATATATATAGTTTTTAAGTTGTGATATATTTATGGGATAAAGTGCACAATAAATGATCATATATCTGACGATTGCATCTAGCATGAAACAGACTGTCGCCTCTAAGTGTTGACTTCTATGTTCACTTTTATATATATATATATATATATATATATATATATATATGTGTGTGTGTGTGTGTGTGTGTGTGTATGTGAGTGCAAAAGTGTAGAAAAATAGGAAAGAACACGTTAGGTAAATAATCCGGGGTTCTTTGGTATTTTTGTTTTTATCTTTAAAAAACAATGCTCCATACAGAAGTAGTGCTTAAATTATAATTATTTAAAAAATATGATTCCCTTGCTACACAAAAGCTCTCATGTTTTAAAAACAAGAGGAAAAACCTAAATATAATTATAAAAATTTAATTGAATTAAAGTATCAAGCCGTGTTTCACCCCCAGGCGAAAATTTAGGAAGCTTGAGGATGAAGAGGGTTTAATACTTTAATTCAATTAAATTTCAATAATTATATTGAGGTTTTTTTCTCTTGTTTTGGAAACATGAAAACTCTTATGTAGCGGAGGTATCATATTTTTTCTTTAAATAATTATATATATATATATATATATATATATATATATATATATATATATATATATTCTTAAAAAATCAATTTTACACAACGACACACAAACACACACACACATACACACAATCACACACACAAACACACACACGAACACACACTGATATATATGATTAAATATAATCACGGTATTATATACATATATATATATATTCCTAAAAAATCAATGGATTTCTAAACACAGACATACAAACAAATAACACACACATACGCATATATATATATATATATATATATATATATATATATATATATATATATATCTGACATATATATATATATATATATATATATATATATATATGAAGAAAAAAATAGTTTTTAGGTGTGCTATATTTATGGGATAAATGCTCAATATCAGAGATAGAACGTATGTAAATATAAATATAAAAGTGAATATTGAAGTCAACACTCAGAGGCGACAGGCTGTTTCATGCTGGATGCAATTGTCAGGGCGCTTGACAACTGCGTCTAGCATGAAAAACAGCCTGTCGCTTTTGAGTGTTGACTTCAATCTTCACTTTTTATATACATATATATATATATATATATATATATATATATATATATATATATATATATATATATATATATATATATATATCGGATAGCTCTATATCAATGTTTATACATAAGGTGCTTATGAGTAATCGCATCAACTTAAACATACTTATTCCGATAAAATCCTCAAGTTTGTCACACAAACATTTTCAAATTTTTCATAATACAAAGGGAAAATAATTATCAACTGATCTGTTTAGTCTTCTGATAACCTTTAACAAATCATATGTAGGGATTTTATCTTGCAATAACTATTCATCAGCAGAAGAAAAAGATGAAGTTTGCTAAATCAGTGAAAGTAAGTAGCTATTTTTGCCGTGATGATCATAAATTTTACTTAAATAATAATTGAAAAAAAAAATTGTAACCTAATAACATACATACTTATACTTGAAGTGAAAATAATTCTAACCTAAACACCCACCAAAAATCTTTAAAAATTCTTCCGGCATTTTTTTCCCTGTTTTTTATATTTAAAGATTTTTGGTGGGTGTTTAGGTTAGAATACGCTTTATTTTCTACGATTTGAAATTTTTTCACTTTTAATTTTTGATATACTATATTTGTTTTAAGAACAATTAAATGTATTAGAATGCCTTACAGTATGTAGAATTATTTTCACTTCAAGTATAAGTATGTATGTTATGAGGTTACAATTTTTTTTATTACTATTTAAGTAAAATGTATGGCCATCACGGCAAAAATAGCTACTTACTTTCACTGATTTAGCAAACTTTTATTTTTTATATAAACCTAGTGATATATTGTTTCTCATGTAAGTACAAAGGACATGGGTCATTCAAAAGTTTACATCTTCTAGCATTTCAAATTAATTTCATTTTACTGTAGGTGTTTTATTGGATTCTTTTAAGTTCGTGTAGTACTAATATGGAGGTCTTTAGGTTAGAAAACGTTTTATTTAATTACAATTTAAAAGAAGTATAGGTTAGAATTCATTTTATTTTATTACAATTTTACTTACATCTTTAAAATATTTTCATTGTTAGTTTTAATAGACTATATTTCTTTTAATAGAAGTAAATGTATTAGAATTACTTACAGTAAGTAAAATTATTTTTCCACATCAAGTATATGTATATTACGATTTTTAAAATTTTATATTTAAATATTATTTAAGTAAAATTTATGGCACTATCGGTAAAAATAGCTAATTCATTTCTCTGATTTAGTAAACTTTATTTATTTATTTTTATATATAAACTTAGTAATATATAGTTTCACATGTATGTACAAAGGACATGGGTCATTCAATGGCTACATCTTCAAGCTTTTCGTCATAATTTCATTTTTCAGTAGGTGTTTTATAGGATTCATTTAAGTGCCGGTAGTACTTTTTGAGAGGTGTTTAGGTTAGAATACGTTTTATTTAATTACAAATTCAATAGATGTTTAGGCTAGAATTGGTTTTAACTACAATTTTAAATGCACCATTAAAATATTTTTACTGCGTATTCTAAACTAAACACCCACCAAAAATCTTTAAATATAAAAAATAGGGAAAAAAATGCCGGAAGAATTTTTGCCGTTAACAATAAAATTTAAAAAAAAATCCAGACGACATGCATTTAACGGATGTTAGATTTCATTGAAAAATACCCCCTACCCCCTCCGAACCGTAACAAATAACTGATACATCAAAACATAGACATAATGAACACACAAACACCCCTAGTCTAGTGAAAGTGGTTTTATCTGTAACCTTGGAAACGTGAATTATGATTTTAGATGTGTCTTTAAAACCCAGTAATTTTAAATCCTCGCTTGAGGATGAAATGGAACTAATGTCTTTAATTTAATTACAAAATTAAATTCTGAGCTTTTAGGTTCCATTTTTGAAACATGGTTAGAATTGTGTAGCGGAAAAAACATATTTTAAATCAATTAATTTATAATATTAATTCTCTCTAAATTTACATTGAGCACTATTTTGTAAAAATAAAAATATCTATAAGAACACCGGATTATATATCTTACTGGTCTTTCTTTCTTTATATATATATATATATATATATATATATATATATATATATATATATATATATGAGTTACGAAAAACTTGGTAATTCGTATGGGTAGTCCCAAGCAGGATGAAATCCTGAGAGTTCAATGTACATTCAGAGCTAATAATTTAAAGAAAAAAAAAATGACCATGTTAAGGCTCCATTGTAATAGTTTATTTTCCGAGAGACCTTTTAAAGGGCGCTGGATCATCAGACATCACTTCCAAAAGTGACATAAAAAATTAAATGAAAATTTTCATATATACATATATATATAAATATTATTCAGACTCTCCATTACTTATTCATCCTGAACGCTAAAACAGTGAACTCACAAAATCCATACAACCAAGAAAAAATAGTCACTCCCCAAAATTACTCAAAATCCATTGTCTTGTCTACTAATACACTTTTGACTAAACTCGCTAACAAATTAACTATCCTTAACATCAGGATCGTTACCATCGCCCTCAAGACATTCACGGATATAATCAGGAAGAAAAAAAAAACACCATTTCAAATGCCGGAATTTATCAGATAAATTGTCAACAGTACAAAAACGTTTACATGCGGCAGACATCACGTGATCTAAAAACATGAACACAAGAGAGACTTGCTTTTAAACAGACATTCTAATTCTTGTCCTACATCGAAACGACGTGAGGCATAACTTGATTTCATTAATGCCAGCCTAATTAAAAAAAAATAAAAGAACATAACCCTTTAAGGAGAAAATATTTTAAAATATATTTATAGAATCATTACAAACTATAAACCCTCCTTTAAAACATTATAACATACCATCATTTTTTCTACAGATCCATTATTCATGAATCTAACTTAAAATGTCTAAAATAATCCGGATTTTCCAAATTTGACTTTTTCAAAATTTCCCATGTTAAACCTAACCAAAACTCGATTATTACACTATCTTACTTCGTTTCACCAATCCACACAGAGTTGACGACATCATACTTTCTCCACACACACATACACACACACGGCGTATAAAAAATTAAACAAATACAAACTTATTTTGCAACATATCTCTACATTTAACCAAAAGTATACGTGGGTGACATCTGTAGACTTTCCACATATATACGCTTATACATTTACACGAATTAACGTTACCATTCTACATACACCTACACACAAGTCTTTCTTCACTTACAGACTCTCAAACACTTTAACATCCTAAATGTTCCACACACAAATATATATATAATTAGAAACTTATATTTACAATAAGAATAGGTATGTAAAGAAAAAGAATGTGGAATATTCAGCATAATATGCAGTTATTTTGTTTTTTTTTAGACAAAATAAATATAAGATTGACAATCTCCTTTTTGCAGACATCATTAAAGGCAATTGATTACCCGTTCTTCACATTGATTCGATTTAGGAATTTTAGTTTCGATGTTTCTGGATTTAATGTATTATTGGGGAGCCTGCAAGCTACTTCTGATAATCATCTGCTTTATAGATTTGGTCACTAAACCAATGATCCGCCCTGTAAAAGTGGAATCTACAAATTTCAAGTAGCGCTTACTTTTTCTCTGGTGGAAGAATAAATACCAAAAAATCTAGTATGCTTGCATTCTTCGAGTTATGAAATTCTTTTCCAGATTATTCCAGTTTCTTTCTTTTTATGAGACATTATGTTTAAAAATGAATACCTGGAGATATTTCTGAAAATCAATCAGCGTTACTCAATTATATAAACTGACACAAAAACATATTTAATCACAAGCACAACACACTTTTCCCATTCGCGGTATCTATTGATCTGTTATTGTGAAATACAATAATTGCGGCACAAAGCCAAAAAAGAGGTAAGAGGGGTGAGGCTGGTCAACTATCTTAAGACATTTTTTATATTTATACATACAAATATTTAAGTAAATGCTCTGTTTATAATAAACAGTATTAAACAATTTCCGGCCTGAATGTCCGAGAAATTTTCATAGAAAATATGCGTCCTCTGACAGGAAGCGAACCTGTATCCTATACGGAACCGTCATAGAGAGAATCGGGTCAATGTCGATTTTACTGCCTTTAAACTACAATCTTCCATAATTGTCTCACGTACGGTTCCGTATAGGATACAGGTTCGATTCCTGTCGGAGGACGAATATTTTTTTAATGAAAATTTCTTGGACATGCAGGCCGATAAATGTTTAATACTGTTTATTATAAACAACATTTACTTAAATATTTGTATCTATAAAAAGAATGTATAAACATAAAAATGTCTTAAAATAATTGTCGGACTTTGTCCATTTCATAATTAGCTATCTTATACATAGCTAATCAGATTCATGTTCTATCCTTTCATTAAAATTAACTCAATCACCAGAAGAAGTCACCCTTCATCATTCACTACTACATATACCACGATACCCCATATTCACAGGGTACCTACAAAAACATCCCATGGAATATATATATATATATAAAATATAATGATGTTATGAAATGAAGGAGAAGACATGAACACCAAAAACAAACTAAAATATAACAAAACCTTATTTGTGTTTGATTATTTGTGTGAGGTAGAGAGGGGGAAATGCTCCTTTGTGTTTGCTTGGAATGACATAGCTAGAAGAACATACATATAACAGTACAGGACCATCCACACTTTTTGAAGGGACGAATACAGAGACATGGTGCACCGAATGCCACAAGGTTCCCAAACGACCCTCCGCAGGTTTTGAATTCAGAGTTGTCCTTCTCCTAGACCATTTGCCATCCAAGACTATAGAACCCAGTCTGTCCTGCTATTTTACCCATAGCTGGAGGGAGAGGAAGAGGATTCATACCTTTCCCAAGGGTATTAGCACGTATGTGAATGTAATGGATTCGAATGGAATTCGAACTCGGCTCTATGATTCCTCAATCCAAACCGCTATATATATATATATATATATATATATATATATATATATATATATATATATATATATATATATATATATATATATATGTATATATATATATATAGTAACCTGGATATAAGAGACACGGATATAAGAGAGATTTTCTCTGGTCCCAAATTAGAGCCTGTGTTAATGTATATAAAATAGACCAAACAGGGATATAAGAGTAACCCGGATATAAGAGACTTCTTCTCCGGTCCCGACAACTCTCTTATATCCGGGTTACACTATATATATATATATATGAACGCAATCTTCAGGGCAATCACTAAGCCGGAATAATGTGTTCAGGCATGAACCAGACTTTTAGGATTACATGTACACTATGACTGATAGTAAGCACTTTTACACCTAAATATATACCATATCTAATAACTAGATTTTATCATATAATTACGTATATATATATATATATATATATATATATATATATATGGAGAGAGAAAGAGAGAAAAGAACGAGACAGGGAGTAGCGGTACGAGTTTCATATATATATATATATATATATATATATCAAAATATAATGTTACATATATATATATATATACATATATATATAGAATTTTATTTTTTTTAAATTGTAATATTTATAGATTAAGTTGCCTCATTATTAATACGTAACAACACTTCATGCCTCGATGTGTTTTTCTTAGTCGATTTCCTTTTCTTTTTCCCCACAACCTATCTGTTAAGCTATCTATCGCTTTGTCGATACGTGCGTGTACACACACACACACACACACACACACACACACACACACACACACACACATACGTATATATTCGAAATATGTTTAGTATGTATAAACTTTCATGTTTCAGTCTCTGAGGACAATTTAAATAGAGTCGCAGCTTTTTTCCTCCGTTTTGTCAATCAGCAAACAGAATATTATAATTCGATCGGGGAATTCGTTCATATAAACTGTTTATAGAAGCCCACGATCGCATAGCAAAGCGTTCAAATAGCATCCCATGAATATATATAGGGAAGATTTCAATACTTTTTTATGATTTCGGGCTGGTTTATTGAACCGGGAATAGCACATTCATGATGTTGTATTTGTTGTCTCACATATTTGAAAACGCCATCGCAATTGAGTTCCCAGCAGTACAGCCATGCCATTTAATTTTCGATCGAACAGCCCCCTCGAATATTTCTATTCCGAAATTCTGAAAAGCTAACTTGATTCTTTTCTTTTTTTTTTTTTAAAGATGTCATTACGATATCTGGTCGCATTTATGACCATATGAATTTTCAAACATTGGATATTATCCAAATATTCAGATTGCGAGGATTGGCTAAAAAAAATTAATAGGCAACCTATGGAAGGAACGATGCTAGACCTGTAGATATCTTGTATAAAATCTGTTATTAAATGAGACAAGGAATGACTTGTTAAATTTACCCCCCCTAAAAAACGCTATCAGTCTTCTAGGAGACCCCTATTTTGCCTCTCATGTAGGTTAGCATCAACAATGAGACTAATTGCGCCTTCTCGGTTAATCGTTCTCCAATGAAGTGGAAAGATTAGATTGTATTAATTGCTACGTCTGCTGTTGGGAATGTTGGTTCAATGTGACGTTGCCTCTCCAGAATCTATCTTACATATTTATAAGTATAAAATTTGTCCATGCTGCGGATATTGAATATTTGAATATGGCCACATGATCCTGTATATATTTAGAGATTCACGATAAAATCTACATAGGAATATGCAGTGTTATTGCTTTTTAACTGGTACATTGGTTTCAGTCACTTTTACATTGCTTCCTTTTGCCCTTTCTATAAAGAATTTCATGGTAATTATTCTGATGAACGTTCAGCTATGGTACCTAGACTTTAGGTGTTTAAGCGCAGTGCTAGATTGGCAACAAGGTCCCAACATTTTAAAGTTGAAAGAAGATATATCTGGAAGTACTTTGCTAAAAATTGTTTTACTCTCTTCCGGTTTCTTGTTTTCTAGCCACCTTTGACCTTCAAAAATTTAAATACAATGCCCATCGTTATCTGGTGTTATCTTTCTTCTTCTTCTTTTATTTTTCTTATTCCTTAATAATATTTTTCTTTTTTTCGTATTTTTTTCACACTCAGTACCGCCTTGTTTTTTGTCGCCTTGCTTGGGGTATAATGACTTAAAAATGTATTAATTTCAACTCTTCTTAGTAATAACTTCATTGTTTCTTTCATTGTAATAACTTCATTGTTTCTTTCTTTACTGGCGCCCCAACTGCATGAATTTAAGCGTGCTACTAGGCTGGCATCTCAGTCCCGCCTTTTTACTGTCGAAACAGTTAAATGTAACGGCCTCTTCTACGCCAACAGCTTCTTCTCTCTCTCACTTCCCGCCAGTGGAACTCTCTTTCTCCTACTTGCTTCCCTGATAGCTATAATCTGCAAATATGTCAATCGACATCTTCTGATGTGTTAATCCTGATCCCCGTCCTTCTCTATATTCCTTCCTCAAATACTCCTCTTTAATCTGTCTTTCACTCTTGCGTGCTAGTGGCATACCTGCCTTGCTTGGGGTGAAATGCTTAATAATGAAGATAGTATACTATTACTTGAGTATAATATGGCCCCATGATTCTTAAGCTATGAACAAGGAATTATTATAATTAATTATAATACAACTTCCTAGCACAGTATTTTTTGAAAATATTCTACCATATTATCCATTAAAATCACAAAGTTACACATATATTTCAATACAATGTTGAAATTTTGAAGATATCAAAGAACTTGAAATACATCCTATTTTTTGTCATTGTGTGCTTCTTTTCATTTCCGTTTCTAAATTTATATATAATTTTAGCATACGAAAGGACGATAATGGGAATATACCCACCCACATAAATACAGTAGTAAATTCTGTATGTTGGTCTGCAGTCGAGCACATAGGATACCCAGACGAGGCTATGTCGAATGGCAGAGTCTCTTCTTGAGAAACAGCTACTCGGCCCCGTTTTATACGGGGTCTATGGGAAATTGGTAATGCTTGGCCGAGCTTATGGGCTCGATTATCCCCCATTATATTCAGTCTTGTGTCACATCTGACTGCAGGTGGCGGTTGGTATATATCCTGCAGTTGGAGATTCGTCTCCAATTGTGCTGATCAGGCTCTTTGAGTCCGAGCAGAGAGGAACACCTGACGAGGCTCTGTCGAAGGGCAAAGTCTTGTCTCGGGAAACAGCTACCAGACCCCGTTTTATACGGGGTCTACGGACCATGCTGTGAAAGTATACCCTCCACAACAAGATGCAAATCCGTGTTTTAGAAAAGAAAATAAATACGTTAATTCACAAGAGTAAATGGTCCAAGGTCAGCAGAAAAATGCAAAACACCACAAAAAACTAAAACAAACACTCATTACTACTAGATATAAAAAACGAACGACCCGTCACTTCTTCGTAGATATATCAAAGCGCTGAAGGAAATAGCACCCAACAAAAAATATCTATGTATCTCCTTCAGATGAAGGCTGTGATATTGTAATCATGCACGAACTCATCTACCAAATGGAATTGAAAGACCTCATCGACGACAACATGTACAAAAAAGTAAACGTAAACAGTGTCACAAAAGGGGTACAAAAATTCATAAGCAATGTCAAATAATTACTAAACAATGAAGATACCTCTTGGCTAAAACTCATTACACACCACTACAAAACACCCTCATTATACGGACTACCAAAAGTACACCAACCAGACATACTAATGAAAGCTATCATATCAGAGATAAGCAGCGCCACCTTAAACTAGATGACACACTAAGTAAAATCTTAACCCCACTTCTTGGCACAATCAGTCCCTGACACATAAAAGATCAGGTGACCTCTTAAATTAAAAAGACGTAGAGATCAAAAAGAAATATATGGCCGGTTTAAAATCGCTATACGCTAACGTCCCGAAAGAAAAATACCAAAGTCTACTAAAACCACACTTAACAAAACCAAAAACAAATTCACCTATCCCCACCCCACACATAAAAGTATAAAAAATATGCCAACAAATTACCAAACAATGTTTCTTCACTTTCGGTAACAATTTCTACAGACAAAAAATAGGCTTACCTGTGGGATCACCTCTTAGTGGAGTTTTCGCTTTTCTATTACTAGAGTATCTAAAAAGTGGCCCTTTCAGTAATATTCTACTACAAAGCGCTTAGTAGCTCAGATACATAGAGGGTCTTGACTAATATATTCGCAAAACCCTCATTTAACAGATCTCTCCAACCAAATTAAAACCGCTGAAGCTACAACACCTTTTAAACTTGAAACCGACTACACTCAATATCAAGGAAGGGATCCTTGATATCATGCTGTACAAAAACAATAGTGAAGTATACCTTGACGTTTAAAGAAAATCTACCAACAAAACGAGCTGGTCATCTTCTACCCAAATCACTCTTATAAGATTAATCTGGTATAATCGTAAATTTCTATATTAGAGCACTAAGAATTTGCAGCCCACAATACATACCCAAAGAAGATACACGCACAGAAAACACATTTAAAAACATACAAATATACATAAAACATGACTTTATCCACAACGCCAAGAGAAAGACACAAAAATATACGACCGTAACAAAAATAACAACATTATCCACAATAATAATAATAGAAATATATATACCTAATACTACATACCAATTCTATAACATCCAATATACAAAATAGCTTATTCTATCTAATCAACATCCAAATATTTACATCCACATCTAAAATCATCTTGGATATGGCCAGATACAAAATCACCCATTTCGGTAATCGTTGGGAGGCAGGCATATATGAAATAAATTGCCTGTTTGTGAAACATAAACTGATATATATATATATATATATATATATATATATATATATATAGTGTATATTTAGGCAGCAATTTTTCATTAATGCATATTTCATTAATTAACATAGACAAGTTTTTTCTATTTATTTTAAGTAAGTTCCTTTCATATTGTCTGATAAGCTTATCACATTATCGTTGAAAGAGGAAAGGGAAGCACAATATTGATATCTGTTTAAATCCAATCTAAGCTTTCGGCTTACACAAGCCATAATCAAAAATGACAATTTCAATAAATCAAAAAACAACGTACGAAACAACATTGATATTCCGCCTTTGCTGCATGAAAATTTCCAATTAACGACAAACTCATATATACGAGACGCGGAAGCGAAAATCGCGTCGTAGCTCGTGACGTCACACATGACCACGCGAGAGAGAAAAACGAGAAGTATTAAGTATGGGAAGCCGTTGGTATAAACCAATAGCTTCTGTTATATATTATAGACATCTAATTTAAGATATTTGTTGAGATTTCAAAGTTTATTTTGTTCAGGTTAGGTTTCAACAGTTTTATGTATAAAGCTTCAAGAATTACTTAAAATAAATAGACAAAACTTGTCCATATTATTTAATGAAGCATGCATTAATGAATATATATATATATATATATATATATATATATATATATATATATATATATATATATAGAGAGAGAGAGAGAGAGAGAGAATACAATAGTACTTGCTTTATTCTACACCAACATCCGAGGTTGAACTGCCTCAAAATGCACACGCGTTGTTTTTCCATGGTAAAATCTCTGAGACATGTGTTTATACGGCTGATTCAGTTGCCCTCAGTCAGTCGACTGTATGATGGAATGGCTAGCTATCCGTCATTAGATGCGCATGCGTAGTGTCCAAAGTCTACGCCACCCTAATGTTTTTACCGTGTAATTTCAAAATGTTCTTTCTGATTTATCTTCCTATAAAACACACACACACACACACACACACACACATATATATATATATATATATATATATATATATATATATATATATCGACAGTAAACATACATTGATCTAACAAAGGCAAAGATAAAAACGCCTAACACAAGGAAGCAATTACAAATAAACACTAGCGTCAGTTAGTCCCTTAGGCGTACAAGAATTTCAGAAACCTACATACACATAGAATTATCCATGGTTTGAATACTATTGACATGTGTCTGACCAACAAGAAGTGAACCAAGCATATTTGAAA
>CAHIKZ030003303.1:665000-685000 GCA_903632075.3 Acanthosepion pharaonis | reverse complement strand
ATTAGATTCGGTGATGTCTTGGCTGCTGGTCTAGATGGAACGTTGTCAGTGTCGAAGAAGAAACCTCCTTTGGGGTTCCACTCTGGTTTCCTCTGACTGTATTTATTTCTATAGACTTTTTCGTGTTTCGATATGACCGCAAGTTTGAAATCTGGGTTTTCTTTTTTCCTAGATGGTCTGCCATCTTTGGTTATCGAGCTCTATCTACACGATCTGCTGGTAATATGGCGCTAGTTTTCCGCCTTCGCCTAGTCTCCGGCTTGTAGGCGTAATTATGATAATGTAGTATACTGGTTGTCACAGCAAAATTGTCTAATTTTTAGATTAAGATTTGAACCGTTATGTCTTAGAAATGATTAAAGATATCTTACTGGAATTCTACTTTGAACAATAAGAATGTATTTAACTCTAAATTGAAATGCTGATCCCTCTTCCTCTTGTGACCTCCTGATTCGGTCGTCCTCTTTACTGTCCCCTCTTTTTTAAACTATATTTACCGTTCTCTGGATGCTTCTTGAATAGAGTTTAAAGATGGAAGCCCGAGTACGAATAGTACCATTACTGAAGGCCTGAATGATCTTTTTCCTCACGCCATTGCTCAGTTGAAAAGGCATAGTGGGGCTGAGACAAAACGATTTTAACCTGTTCTCTTTATAACTGGATAAATCAAAGGAGTTTTAAGTGATTCTAAGGAGAAATGTTGTCAAGATAGAAGACCTCGAAAACACAAATTCAATTAGTTTAGTGTTTTTTTTAGATATTAAACCTTTTGTTTTACGAGCAATGATCCCATGCTGTTACACGATTTGGACAATTTTGCTGTTACAGCCGGTACACTATAATAACATTATGCAATATCATAATCCCTACACGCAAGCCAAGAATCTCCCAATAGGTGGCATGCCACTAGCATTTGCCACTGGTGGCCCGCAATCAAGACGCCAGCGTGTTGATCTCGGCATTGATACGACTGGCGCACCGCTAGAGACCCACCGGTGGTTCGCTGATCGCAACGCCAGGAGACCTGTGGTGGCATCGACTGGTGGGCCTCTAGCAGTCCGCCAATGGTAAAATTGCCGCGACAACATCGGTCCACCAGTGGCTTGCGTGTAGCGATATAACGTATAATATACTACTTTTCTGGAATATAAGAATATAACATATGCGATAATATATTTAGGAAATATAATAATATATTATATAATATTGATAGGTTCATGCAATATATATATATATATATATATATATATATATTATATATATATATATATATATATATATATATATATATATATATATATATATATCGTATTATCTAAAGAAGTAATGAATTTTTATTAATAAATCGAAAATGGTATTTTACTGGATACCATGCAATGTATATATATATATATATATATATATATATATATATATATATATATATATATATATAACTTACTTATTATAAAACGCAGGTTGTGTGTGTGTGTGTGTCTGTAACGTTTATATGTTGGATCGAAGTTCCTACATTTTTTAGCCGATTTCAACAAAACTTCACAGGACTACATAGAATTACCTTTTGGTGGTTCTAACGGCGCCGAAAATGGGAAAAACAATTGTTTTTTAAGAAAATCAATTTGAAAACACGATTAAGACATATCGTGAGAATGAAAGGGGGAGAACACACCCACGAAAATGTAAACAAAAGAGCATAGCATGATGAAAAAGATGCCGAACTTGACGAAAACAAAATTTTATCGTCTAATGTTCATATTATTGTTAAAGAGGATAGATCAAAGTATTTTGGGGGTATTTTTTTACATTTTTTAATCGTTCTTAGCACGTCTGAAATTTTCGTTAAAATATTGTTTTTTTTTGGTCAAAAAAAGAACAGAAAATCAATCATTTTTAATCATTTTTTTCGATTTGATAAAAAAGATTAAAATCTTACTTTGATATTCTTTTAAAAAACAATTATCATTTTTTTTCAAAACTGATTTTAATAAAAATATATATTATACTGTTTATTTAAAATATTTTGAACCAATCTTAACTTAGCTTCTGCGCCGAAAAAATGTAATTTGAAAATAAAACAAAGCAGGTCATAACCTTTCGCGTCGCTTGACGATTGACAAAAGGCACATTCATGACGTTTAGATAACTTACGGGAGGGTAATTCTTTCTACGGATGGAAGGAAGTGAAATTATTTAAGAGAACAAATTATTTACCTCTCGTTACTTTTAAGGAAAACTTTCAGCGCTCTAATCTATTATTTTTTATTTTTTTGTACTTAGCTCTCATTTTTACGTTTACGATGCTTTATGGAAAATATAAAGAAATTAAAAAATAAGACTGTTAATAGTGAGATTAAATTTCATAAGAAAAAAGGTATCTAATTAATTTAGGTACCTTTCTTATGAAATTTTATCAGAAGTGTACATAAAATACTATAATTTTATGTACATTTGTTACATTTTACTGTGTTATTTTTATTTCCATTCATTTTATTATTAATTTTGATATTTCATTTATGGAAAAATGTCATAACTGAGATTAATATGAAAATAAGATCATATAAATTAAAGTTTAGCAGTAGTTAAATTTCATAAGATGATACTGTTAACTGTAGGTACCTTCTCAGTTGAAATTGAAAACTCAAATTAACTTCTCCATACGTGTTTCGCAAAAGTAAAGGGCTTAACAGCGGAGAACATTGCTGAACTCAAATAATGCAACTAAATTGTATTCTGGTTGGTCTTCCGTACTTGATAATTACTGTCCGACTATAAACACAAAAATTACATTTCTTAATTACCATGGCTAATCTGATTGGTCCAAATTATACAATTTTCAAAGTGCTAGACAATGACAATCTCACACGGACATTTTGAAAGGTTGATGTTGCATTTAACTAATGTTAAAATATTTTTTTAAATTCAATTTAAACATTTTTTAAAAATCTTTTTAAAATTAAAGAAATAGGAAATAATTGTATTAAAAATTCAATTTTCATTGAAAAAATTTTTTGCTTCCAGAAAATATTGTCCATATTCATAAAACCAAATTAAAACAAATAAAAGCATTTGAAACTAAATAATATATTCGTTTTATTGAGTTTTGTATGTTACAATTCACAGCTAATTTTCAGGTACGTTGGCCAAAAAAAAAAAAAAAAAAATACATGATTTGCATTCTTCAAAGCCTTGTGCTTTTAACTATTGTAAGCACTAAAACCGATGGTCTCGAATTTCTAGAGTTTTTCATAAAATTAGTTATGGGGGTGTTAATAAATATAAAAAAAATATTTCTGCCATGACTTTAATAAAAAAAATACATATTTATAATAATTTCGATTATTTGTGAATAGTTTCTGAAAGTTTCATTAACATCTGACAATTATTTTTATTTTTGCAAGATTTTCCAAATTAATGTGTGTAAATAAAAAAAAAACGCGCTAAAAATTATCTATGCTATTTACTACCCCTTGTTGCGACAAAGAGAAACAAAGTTTTTTTAAATCAAAATTTAGAATATTCTAAAAAGATGGAAAAATTTAAAAAAATAATTTAAAAAAATTTAGTCTATCCTCTTCATAAAAACATAAGCATTTTGACGATAAAATTTTGTTTTCATAAACTTTAGCGTCTTTTTCATCAGACTATGCTCTGTGTTTTAGCGATTCCGTGGCGTGACTTAGGTTAAAAAACCCTGGTTGTTTGTTTGTTTGTTTGTTTGTTTGTGTGTGTGTGTGTGTGTGTGTGTGTGTGTGTGTGTGTGTGTGTGTGTGTGTGTTCCTTTATATATGGGATCGGATTTCTTACATTTTTCAGCCGATAAAACAAACATCCACTTTTTTTTTGGCTGGTAGTATTTCTTATTGTCTTGCACACTTTTTTCTTTATTTACATTCAGAATGCTTTAAAAATTCCATTTACAAGACAATTGTTTATAATAAAATTCTGTTCACCAATCGATAGACTCATAACGATTGTAAACAATGTTTTTGTTTGAGTTTGGGTTTGACCAATTCGTAAAAAAAAAAAAAAAAAAAAATTAATACATGCGTGTCCGTCAATCTTAAACAATCATCTTTGTCAGTTTTATTTTTCAGTCTTTATGATGGTCGATACTTGATCTATCTCTTACTGTTACATCCCCGGGCAACGCCGGGCTCTACTGCTAAGTATATATATATATATATTATTATCTAAAGAAGTAATGAATTTTTTTTATTAATAAATCGAAAATGTTATTTTTACAGGATACCTACATTTTAGTAGACGTTTGGCTTATTTATTAAACAGCATATTTAATTTCATCTACCGGCGTGAAATCTTAAAATATGAGCTCTCCGGCAGGATTCGAACCTCCGTCTCTCTTTGTAAAAGGCTCCGTCGTTAAATAAGTAAATACTCTGTTTAATAAATAAACGGAGCGTCTACTCATATATTGTATATTAATGTATATTAATTTGATATATATTTTACAAAATTATATTACAACAGCTTTATGTTATATCATCTACTATAATATATTCTGTCCATGTTAACTGCCAGTCGAAATTGCCTCTTAATAAAGACAGTCTCGATTGTAATCATCTTGCAAATTCTTTCTCTATTATATCTGTCTGTATTTCTGAGATTAGGTATTGTAATTATTTACACTATGTACAGTTTTCAAACTATTGTCCTCATTTTCATTGCCATATTCACGTTTTACGCTCCGGGATTCTTCAGGTGATGGGAATTTCGAACAATGGATAAAATTGTTGGTTGAATCCAGAGACTTGATCCGAATTGTGAGTTCTATATCCGGAAACAGCAGAGGTGAACAAAAAATGGTGAGATGAGTTAAATGGTGATAAAGAATACTGCGACATCCGGAATAAGCATGGCACATAGAACTAGAACAATCTACCCTTATGGACGAAATAAAGGGTTCAGTTCGAAATTCTGTTCACCTGAAGAAGGTCGGAGCATACAACGGATGAAAAGTTATGAATATGACATCGAAGACAATGTAAATAGTGTAAATAAATCATCTACGACGTTATTTAATACCACAAGCTAAACGGAGATAACACGTTCGGTACGATAGATTTATGGGATGTTGCTAAAGTTTCTAAGACTCGGCACCATACAGAAGTGCTGAGATAACTTTGGATTTATAGATGGCATTCTTAACCTTCAGTCATATGTTATGGGTCTTCCCGATTATGTGATACAAGCTTCTGAATAGCGAGCATTGCTTAACCATTCTTGACAGAAACGCCTGATCTTATTTTCCATATTTTCAGAAAGACAACGACGAAGATAAGTGAATACATGAACATTTTTCGTTGTTTTATCATCGACGAAAATTGATGGCTTGACAGGGGAAGGCTTATCAATTACATGTCGCGCGCGTGCACACACACACAACACACACACCCATACACACACATATATGATAGAACAAGCAGGAAACATTTATAAATCTAACATCTTTCGTTTTTATTAAATCTTCATCAGAAAATGAGATTTGGAAAATCCTTTCCTGGTATTTTTATTTGTATGTTGCTTGATTTTCACTTGTTAAGCAGGCTTCACGTACATTTGACTGGTCAAGCAGCGTTCGGGTATAAAATTTCTGAGCGTTAGTATATCATAATTCTAGTTTTATATGTGGGATTTTGATGATAATGTATATACGTATGTATCTCTGTCTAGTAGATATTTATGTATGAAGGTTGTCCACATGTTGATTTAGGGAAGTTTTTTGTTATGACATACGTTATATTCTTTAAGAATGGATTTAATAAATGTTGGTGATTTATAGAGCTTATCCACCATTTGCAAGTTATTTAGTTCGTAAGATTATTTTTGTCATAAGAATGATATACTAATACAAGGGCATATAATGAGGAAACGGGGTTTGGCAAATCTGATGCTCACAGGACAGGCTGAAGGCAAAAAAGACAGAGGAAACATATGCATAATTACCTGGCGAGCATAAGTAATTAGATGGTGGTGCAGAGTTTCGGGAAGATAGCTAAAGACAAAATTTATTAAGCTCTACAAAGGTCGGATTGTTGTGGAGAGCCTTGATCCCCAACGACACAGCACATAAAAGAAGAATGTAGAAATTCTACTGATTAACCCTCAGCTTACAGGGAGAAGTGTTCATTCATTTCGACCGTAATTGAATATCGGCTCTCTAATATTCAAATTCGAGTCGTTATCCTCTGCACTGTCCGCACGTCGAGGCTTACAGAACCTGGCATTGATCTAAGTACTGAACAAGGTTGGCATTGTTTAACTTTGGTGATCTTATAGGAACAGGTATTTCAACGAGATATCTTGCTTATGAGACGAATGTCAAGGTATAAGCCACTATATAATTTCCAGTGCTTTGTTTCGGCTTTTCCCGGATCAGCTAGCCAAGTCAGATAATACCGAAATTAATCACTGGAAAAAAAAATCTAACATGATAAATATCTAATCTTTTCAGCATCGGAATTTTGAAATTGGAACTGACTAGCAACATCCTCAAATCTTACTTATTATAAAACGCAGATTGTGTGTGTGTGTGTGTGTGTGTCTGTACGTTTATATATTGGATCGGATTTCCTTTATTTTTCAATCGATTTCAACAAAACTTCACAGGACTATGTCAAATTACCTTGCGATGGTTCTGATAGCGCCAAAAATTCGAAAAACACAATTGTTTTTGCACGAAATCAATTTGAAAACATTAAGAGGCATTGATGAAAGGGGGACAACTCATATCGAATTATACTTATGTGTGTGTTCGTTTATGGGATCGGATTTCCTACATTTTTCAACCAATTTCAACAAAACTTCACTTTTTATTTACAGGTAGTATTTCTTATTGTCTTGCAAACTTTTTTCTTTATTTTTACATTCAGAATGCTTCAAAAATTCCATTTACACAACAATTGTTTATAATAAAATTCTATTCAATCGATAGACTCATGTGGCACCATGCATACCTAGCAAGCTGAAAAGAAATATTCATAAATATATGATTTGTTTTTTACGGTTTGTCAACCATTTGATAATTATTTAGAGCTGAAAAATATTTGGGTTTTGAGAATAATTCTTTCTTTACGTTCAAGCGATCTAGAAGAAAGAAAGAGAAGACAGAAGAAAAAAAGGAGAAAAATAAATAATACGAAACCAGGTCGTAATGAGCACACACACGCTCGACTGGCATATAACAGATGTCAAAAAATATCAGGTCAAGCACCTGACCTACTTCCCAGTGTCCACGAAAAATTAAAGTTTGTTATCAAATGGTTGAAGAAACAAAGTTTAGGGACAATGGAAAAAATATGATAGGTAACAGGTGGGAAGTTTATCTAAGGATATGAAGACAAACCATTAATACGAAAACACAGGCAATTCAAGAAATGAAAA
This sequence comes from Acanthosepion pharaonis, assembly GCA_903632075.3. NCBI lineage: Eukaryota > Metazoa > Mollusca > Cephalopoda > Sepiida > Sepiidae > Acanthosepion > Acanthosepion pharaonis. Next base: position 677,599 of record CAHIKZ030003303.1, on the reverse strand, counting down.
AAAAGCCACACAATTTGATGTTGGCTGAAAATGTTTTTTTGAAATAATGAAGATTTTTGTTATCAAGCTTCGAGCGAAAGAAAAAGTGAAATATTTTTATTCGTTCACGAAAACGCCACCCAGTCTGAGAAATCCCTTTCTTAGTTCGTATCCAGTTAGCGATAAACTGCTTGACAAATACCGCGTGTTAAAACAAACCGAGAGCGTCATTTCAGTCGCGTATGGTGGGGGCAATTTGAATTTTTATTTTTTTAAGCGGGGTGTTTCTTCCCCCAGAACAAAGCCACGGATTGTCCACGCCCGACTAAAGACGTCATTGGCTAGATGGGATCACGTGGCGCACGAAGGATGCGAAAGATACCCGACCAGGACCTCATTGGCCGAGAGCGGTCACGTGACGCACGAGGAGAATCGGTCGACGCCCTTGTCAGAGGTGTAAGTGTGAGGGGCCGATACGATGAAGCGGGGAAGCGGGTATATGCCCTCAGAGACACAATAAGGAAGTAGGAGTAAAAGTGAATTACCGAAAATGGAAAATCCCTAACCAGAATTAAGAAGGGTGGATACGTATTTAGAATTATCAAGGAAAAACCCTGGCAACGACAGACCCACCCCAGTTTTTGACTGCGTCAATAAAAGCGGGACCCCAACCGACAGAAATCAGAGTTTGCGCCGCGGACGGCGAGAGAGATCAGCCGTGAACGACAAGCAGAGATCAGTCGCGGACGGCGAGCGGATTGCAGTTTGAGCCGTGAACGACAAGCAGAGATGAGCGCCCAGTGTTGAAACCGCGTCAAGATAGCTAACCAAGATTCACGCACACTTCTGGACTCTTCTTCAACCAAGAACAAGTAGTTTGAAGAGCGACTTAGAATCAGACCACAGAAATAAGTTTTTTTTCGACTTTCGTCCAAGGACACGCCGAAACACAAATTTCTTAGAGAGTAGACAACTGGAAGCCTTAAAGTTGCCTAGTAAAAGCGTCGTGCCACAATCCACAGGACGGGTCGGGAAGTAGACATAGTCCTATGTACCGAACAAATAGACATAAAAGTTTGTTACCTTTTTCTTGATACCTTGGACCTTGTGAGTTTTTATTTTATTTCTTTTTTATTGTACATAATTGTGTGTTATCACCCCCGTTAAGCTCAACTTGCATTACGGCCCCAAGCCCTGTTTGATCTCGTCTGTCTAAGATCAAGTCACAACGTGGGTAGGCAGACCGGAGATCAGTGCAGTTACCCTGGTAACCAGGCGTTGGAAGCAGGTTGGGAACGACGAGGCTGGTATCAATCTAACCAAAGGGTTAGAACGTCACGTTTGGAACAGTGAGGAGCGAACAGCTGACGCCACGACAAAAGACGTCACAACTGGTGCTGTCCGTGACCAGGATATCAGAGCCTGGGGAGCACGTGACGTCGCAATTGGCTCTACTTCTAGTCATAAATAAACATCTATGCAGATGACACCGCAATTTATGGCCTTCAATTTCTTCTATACACAACTTCCATTCAGGACGTGGGCGATCATAGGCCTACACAACTTTCTTAGCTCTAAAAAAATCTGTTTTCCCTATCCTTCCAAATCTTTGGTTTGCAACCTATTTACACATATACGTTATTTATTTTACTCGGTGCTTGACATCTTGATTTTAATATGTCCTTTGAGTGTCAAAATCTATATGCTTTCTTTCCTTGCTATGCACCCCAGAAATTTCAAATCTTTTTGATCTTGTGCAAGGTTTACAGAGTTAAGCAACGTCGACCCATATCAATACCTAGATGGGTGACAGGTTGGTAATATCAGGCGCTGTAATTTTGGTTGTGTAATGGATAATGGCTCGGAATTGTTAATCGTGAGAGCCGAGTTGCAATTCCAGTTAGGTTCGCGTGGGGTCATATATCCCTGGGAAAGGTATGAATCTAATACTTTCCCCCAGTTATGGGTTAATTAATAAGACTTGTATCAGTAAATCATTAGTATTTATAAAAAAAAAGAAATTCTTAAAATCTAAAAATATTTTCTGGCTTTAAATAACTTGCAAAGTTGTGATAAGCGGTAGAATATTTTTTTTCTATTATTATTATTATTATGGAGAATTATCCTTTTTTTCTTTTTTTATTGAAACTTCCTAACTGTTCTCTCGTTGTATCCATAGAGTTCTCAGTATCCTTATGTAGTCCCTCATTTCTGTTGCTTCAAGTTTTCTCTTCATCTGTGAGAAAAATTTCCAGCATTGACTATTCCATAGGAAGATGGATATTATATTGTAGTCGAACACAGTTTTCTTTGTTTCTAACTAAATTTTCTTGTTTGTTAAGACTTTTAATTGGGGTTTCTAGGAAAGCGCGAATATTTTCAGGGATTTATTATTTTAATTTTCGAAATGGTCCCAAAATTTCACGTGTTTGTCCTACAGCTCCGTCTGCTTGTATTTTGATGAAAGGCCATGCTATTGACTCTTAATATTGTGAAAATTGTTCACTTGTTTCTATTTTTCATACTGTACGAATAATTTTGTCTTTTTCTGTTTTGTATAATTCGCCTGACAAATTTGTTGTATTTAATGTATTGTTCTGAAAATTGAGTTTTTCTTCTTTTTTTTTCCCTTTTTTGCCCTTTTTTGTGCTTAATAACATACAAGGTGTCCATAAAGTTCGTGCGCACTTTAAAAAAATATAACTTTATTTGTATTTTCGATAGAAATAATTTATAAAAAGGATTAAAAAGAAGTAAATCTATATTTTCTAAGGTTGTATTGAAATTTTATTTAAGTTTCAACATGTCCTCCATCATTAGCAATACAAAGGGTAATACGATTTTGCAGTTCACGGATAACATTTGCCAACTGATTTACAGTAATGCCTGAAATCACATTAGTTATTTTAGCTATACTTAAAACTAGGTACATTAAACTTAATAACATTTTTTACAGATTATTTCTATCGCAAATACAAATAAAGTTATATTTTTTTAAAAGTGCAGACGAAATTTATGGACACCCTGTATATAAAACCTGGCATCATACAGACATTAGATTCTGAGATATGAAAAGAAATATTCAAAATTGATGGGTGTATGAATAATTTCATCATTGACTGTACGTGTTTGTGTGGACATAAATGTTATAAGCAGTGATGTGTGTGCTTTTCACTTGCGGTTTTTATGAAGCTATTCTGTAATACAGATGGATTTAAGGAATTGTAGAATATTATATGAATTAATGCCATGAAAATGTTCTTTCTGTTGGTCGTTTGTCAATATTTGAAACGTATTTGGATGAAGTCACTACAATTTGTTAGTATGTAGAGGACCGTAGGGTGAAAATGTAAAGAAAACACGTGTGTTAATATTTCCTTCTATAAGGAGGTCCAGAAACAACAGAATGTTGGACTTGAATTAAGTCCAACTGAAGATAAGGAATACAAACAAACAAGACCGATATATATAAACAAATATATGTATTAAACAAAACATTTACAAAGCACATAGACAGTTAACATTGTTGTGTGTGTGTGTGAACGTTGTATGTGTGTGAACGTTCGTAGTGTATGTTCGTAGTAAATGTTCTTTAACGTCTGACCGCAGGGTCAAGACGATAATTCTCTGGGACTACATAGTGCAGTAAGAATAGAGAAGAAAAAAAAATTTACCTCAACTCCACGCGAGGAGGAATGCGGCACGAGGCCTGAAGGAAAAAAAGAGGAAGAAATAACTCGTGTCTGTTATTTATAGCTGATCATTTCTGCTCGGGAAAAATCATTCTCCACATGCAGAGAATCTGATTAATCGATACTGACCAATCAGTGCATGAGTTTCGGGGTGACTTCTGGGAGCCGATTCTCCTAAAAGTGAACAAAATCTACTATATGAAATTATAGCGATTTCAAAATTGTCGCATAAGAAAGCAGCGTTGATTTCTATCCAGTGAATGATTGTTATTGAAATTGGAATTTCTAAGGGTATATGAGTGTGTGTGAGTGATGAAGATCACCATCACAATCCCCGCCACGAGATTAAAGAAATTATAATATATATATATATATATATATATATATATATATATATAAGGCTCAAAAACTAATATTCCATGGTTATAATTTATTACACTGGAATCGTAATCACGATCCAATTCATCAGACCTACAAATTCCTAATTTTTTTCTTATATTATATTTTACATTATATTCTTACTCTGTCCTGGACATTGGGTTCTACCTGGAACCTGTCCACTTGATATATATATATATATATATATATATATATATATATATATATATATATATATATATATAGTAGTGAGCCAGCCAAACTTTCCTGACGATCCGTTTAGGTGAAACCTAGGTAGGTTTGTCTGGCTCACTAGGTGTATCTAGGTCTGCTCTACGGTTGTATTGAGCTCTTTTGTTAGTTAGTTGTTACTCATATCAGGGTTTTTTCTTTGGGCTTCAGACCTGCATCTGTGCGATTTTTTGTCGGCAGAAGTCCATGTTTGTAGCTCTTTCTTTTTTTTTTTTTTTTTTTTCCCTCGAGATTGATTTGATTAGCAAATCAAAAATTCGAGGGTTTTTCGAAACTTATCTATATTTATATTTATATGTATATATATATATATATATATATATATATATATATATATATATATATATATATATATATATTCTTAAGGTGTGTACATATTTATGGGATAAAGTGCTCAATATCTGAGATAGACAAATTATTGACGCATCTTGAAATTGGATTTCTGAAATGTTATCAGATGAAAAATTGCCAAATGTGTTGAATGTATGTCAACGAAATATGCGCGTGGTTGTTCAGCTGACGCTGTGTTGAAATGCTAGCATTATTAAAAGTCAAAAGTTCCACGTAGTTCATTGAGTCGAATTCATGCAGATGATTCATGTAGATTATGTGTGTGTGTGTGTGTGTGTGTGTGTGTGTGTGTGTGTGTGTGTGTGTGTGTGTGTGTGATCATCATCACAAGTATGTATTGTTGGTAATTTTACTATAAATATCTATTAATAATTTTTAAAAATAAAAAAAATATAATCCTGGTATTTTTACAATAAAAATATATTTTTATATTTTTATGGCATGCTGTTTGCCCGTAACTGGGACCCTAAGTGCTGCTACCACCCCGGGTTAGACTGCACCTATGAATAACAGCAACTAAAATGTTCCGCGCTCCTTAAACAAGTAATCTCACATTCTTGCTGCCAGATGTAGTTTATCATCATACCCATAACGACAAACGAGCCTTGTAGACGGAAGGATGGATAAATTAGCGTCAAAATTACGCAAAAATGAAAATAACACTGACATCTCATTGTAACAGATATATTTACTAAGATTACACAAAAATATCTTAAAATATTTATTTGTCTATATTTCTGAGATGAGGTATTATGTACATTGTTAGTTAGACCCAGTACCCAAAGAGTGTGAGTTCAATACCCGGCTAAGGCAGTGGAGAACTTTCAGAGGGGAATTAACAGGAGATAACTGATAACTGATATCCATTAAACATGGCAGGTGGAACTAGATCAGTCTACCACAGTGAGCGAAATAAAGGGTTCAGTTCGACATTACAACCACCTGAAGAAGGCCAGAGCGTATAACGGCTGAAACGTTGTAATAAATATGACGACAATAATGTAAATATTTATTTATTCAATAAAATCGCTATAGGCTTCAACCAGAGTCGCCAGACAACTTCGGGATCTCCTGCATATCTTCTAGATGGTCTCCTTGTTTAAATTAATGGATCCTGACACAATCCTTTCCTTCAATTGATCTTTAGTGTTACAAGCAGTTTGATGGTTTCTAATTCAACTGTGCTCCCAAACATATTAATCAAGGGTGGGTGGTCACTTTGCGGAGTTATGTGGCCAGATTTAAGAAGTTATGTGCTCGCAGCAATTGCCATGTCTGGGTTCTCCTGGTTGTGTGGCATTGTGCAGTGTCTTGTTGCCAGATATAGGGTCTTCACACAGCCCCATTCCGCCACTTGAACCAGGACAGCACTATCTCATCAAGGTACGTGATGTAGGCCTCCGTGTTGAGTCTGAAGCTCTGTGGGAAGATAAATAGAGATATAATGTCGCCATCACTAATGATCACACCAAACATCTTCGTAATCACCATTAGTCTCATCCAAATCTTTCCGATCCTTTACACTGCCCTCAGATTGACACCCAAACCAAATGTTCGTATTTAAGCTTCCGGTATGAATACCAAGGAATGCAGAATGTCGTTTCCAAATATCAGGCGGAGTGAATTGCTTTACTGTGCTCTTTTTCTCACAGACGGTGTCCACCTAACTCTACTGTACTGTTCAATCGACAGAATAAAAAATAATAAACAACGCGCATGCGTGTAATTAAAAAAAATAAAGAAGGAAAATGCGACAATTTATCAATCGCACACTGTGTTTAGCGAAAGCTAGTATATAAAATGTAATCCAACACCAAAAAGCGTTTACATGTATCTACTTTGCCTGACCAAATAATATTATTGTATATTAATTAGCGAATGCACTTTTACAAGAGAAAAATAATAATTCGGCTGATTCCCTTTCAAAAGAAAATATGAATTTGAAAAGATAACATGCATTATTAATTTAAATTAAATAGACACCTTTTATAACTCGTATCATGAAGCATGTGTTGACAGCTTAGAACACATTTTAATTAAATAAAATGTATGAATAGAAATTGAAAGCGTGTAAGCTCATGAGAACCGTACCTATCAAGAAAGAAATATTTTAATTTGTTTAATGAGGCTTTTCTTTTTAATTTTTCATTTTCTTCATCGTCATAACATTCGTTGACATGTTTTATATCGGGCTTCATAACATTATGGGCTATTTTGATATCATTCGATTTAGAGTTTTGCGAAATTGTTACGTTTTAAATCGGGATAATATATTGTTTTAAATCAGTTCTTGAAGAAGATCGACGAAACAAAATTTCTTCTCCGAAATTTGTTATCTGTCTTATATTTTCGCTGCGGCCACAATGAATAATCTTTAATAAGAATAGAAAACTAATATATTTCTTTTATACAAACGCAGAAAAAACTAAAAAAATAACAAACTAACTTTCACTGAACATTTTTTTTTTTTGCTTCGTCTCACCAATACAACTAATGACGTTGCATGTGGCAAAATGAATAAAAAGAAACCCCCTCCCCACAAAAAATATAAAGAATTATAGACGTACTTGTTAACCCTGTATCTCAGTGCAATCGATATATGTGTAGAATAGATTAGATGAGAAGAAATGACGGAATTGGTTGTGGTGTAAGGTTTCGCTTATCTAAAACTGTAACAAGCATTAAGATAGACATGGGTATTTTTAAAACGCGGTTTACTTTTCATAATTGGATACGAAAATATATGCTACACTCTCCCATCTTTCTTATTCTCATTCCATATATATATATATATATATATATATATATATATATATATATATATATATATATTACTATAAACGTGCAAGCAATTTACAAATTCATGAATTATTCACACAAAAACAAATGCAAAAAACAATGATTTAATTGGCGAGAAATCCATCGTCGCAAACAATTCAAATAATATACAAAAACCTCCGAATCCGTTATGAATGAAAAGATCCTTGTTTCTATAAATTTCTGTCGTATTAGTTCTTATTTTTACTAAAGCTTTCGTCTGTTCCACAGACATCTTCAGGTATGGGTATTGTTTTTCTCTTAGTAATAAGAGGACAACGAAAATATATGTATTGTTGTATCCGAAAATGCTATTGGAAATGAGTTATTGTTTTGGAGCGCAGTAGCAACGCTGAGTTTGATTTTTAATTTTTTTTACAGTTGTGCGTTCATGTACAAATATGGTGATGAACGAATTTTTACTGGTAAATTTTTTGTCAAAGTGGCATGAACTATATTGTTCAATAATTACAGTAATGTCGCACTTATTATCCAAAAGTCGCACTTGGATCAGTTATTTTAATTACGATAAACGTGCAATCAATTTACAAATTCATGAATTATTCACACAAAAACAAATATATATTTTCGTTGTCCTTTTATTACTAAGAGAAAAAACAAGAACAACATCTATTCCATACCTGAAGATGTCTGTAGGAACAGACGAAAGCTTGTAGTAAAAATAAGAACTAATACAGCAGAAATTTATAGAAAAAAGGATCTTTTCATTCATAACGGATTCGGAGGTTTTTGTATATTATTTGAATTGTTTGCGACGATGGATTTCTCGCAATTAAATCATTAACCTTTGCATTTGTTTTTGTGTGAATAATTCATGAATATATATATATATATATATATATATATATATATATATATATATATATATATATATTATCTCTCAGATAGCACAGCTTAAAGTTTCATGTACAGTGAGATTTTTCAAGTGTTGAGCATTGACTGACTTGTTTCCTCATTCCAAATTTTACAAAAAATATTTAGCTACCGTAGATTTATATTATACTGAGATAAAAGGCTTTAATATTTAAAAATATACTTGCCATTTAAAATAAACGGGATTTACACACACCCACTTGCACACACTGACACACACAGCACACGAACACACACACAGACATAGAATCGATGGATGTCGCCAATAATCGCATTAATACTTCTGATTGATTCTATGTGTGATTATTTCTTTGTATGTAAATCATATGCTGCCTAATGTTTTATGTTTATTAAAATCTATCGATCCGCAGTACATAAAAAAATTCCTAAAAAAAAACTACTACTAAGACATTACACTATATTATTGAACTATATACTTAGTTCATGACATAAAAACTGAATACACTTGTAAAAAGAGAATACGTGGATTTAACACATCACAAGAAATATTTAAATAAAATTCTCACTTAAAATTTTGAAAAACTTAGCGTTGCGTCTTTGCACGTTCCGAGATCTTACACAACCGTCAATAATAGCAGATATTCAAAAAAACATCTTTCGGTCATATTATTTAATTACACTTGAAGTATTTTAAATGCATAACTGTGACGTCGTCCCCCGGTCGCAGCGCCGACTGTGTCGTTCTATCCTGATCTACCACGGCGCCAGTTGTGACGCCCCCAAACAGCACCAATTGTGACGTCTTTGCCGCGGCGTCAGCTGTTCGCTCCTCGCTGCTCCGTCCGGATGTCGCTGCTCCAAGCGTGACGTTCTAACCCTTTGGTGATTCGGGTAGGAATCTGGTTAGATTGATACCAGCCTCGCCGTTCCCAACCTGCTTCCAACGCCTGGTTACCAGGGTAACTGCACTGATCTCCGGTCTGCCTACCCACGTTGTGAAATGATCTTAGACAGACGAGATCAAACAGGGGTTGGGGCCGTAATGTAACCTGAGTTCAACGGGGGTGATAACACACAATTATGTATAAAAAATAAAATGAAAACTCACAAAGTTCAAAGTATCAAAGAAAAAAGGTAACAAACTTTTTATGTCTATTTGTTCGATATATAGGACTATGTCTACTTCCCGACCCGTTCTGTGAATTGTGGCACGACGCTTTCGCTAGGCAAATTCTAACGCTTCAAGTTGTCTACTCTGTAAGAAATTTGTGTTTCGGTGTGTCTTTGGACGAAAGTCGAAAAAACTTATTTTTGTGGTCTGGTTCTAAGTCGCTCTTCAAACTACTTGGTTGAAGAAGAGTCCAGAAGTGTGCGTGAATCTTGGTCAGCTATCTTGATGTGGTTTCAACACTGGGCGCTCATCTCTGCTTGTCGTCCGGGGCTCAAAACTTCTCGCCAGGGTCCGCGGCTGAACACAAACTCTCCAGAGTCTGAGTTACGGTCATCTCTGCGCGAACTAACTTCTTTTCGCCAGCTTGGGTCGAACGAACTTCTTCACTCAGGGCCAAACGAACTGGCCTCTTCTACCCGCTTGGGGCGAACGAACTCGGCCCGCCGTCCGCAGCTGCACTCCGCCTGCCGTCCGCGGCTGCACTTAGGGCCAAACGAACTGGCCTCTTCTGCCCGCTTGGGGCGAACGAACTCGGCCCGCCGTCCGAGTCACAACTGATTTCTGTCTGGTGGGGCTTCGTTTTTCCATTTTTGCCGTCAAAACTGGGGGGGTCTGTCGGCACCAGGGGTTCTTCGTTAATTCTAAATACGTATCCACCCTTCTTATTTCTGGTTAGGGATTTTCCTCTTTTTCATTTTTGGTAACTCCTTTCTCACTCCCCACTCTCTCACTGTGCTTCTGAGGGGCGTGCACTAACTTCCCCCGTCTTCGTATCGGCTTCTCCAATTACACTCTGATAGGCGTCGACTGATTTTCTTCCGTGCGTCACGTGACCGCTCTCGGCCAATGAGGTCCTGGTCGGGTATCTCTCCTCCTCTTTCGTGCGTCATGTGATCCACTTGGCCAATGACGTCTTAGTCGGGTGTGAATAACCCGTGGCTTTGTTTTGGGAAAGAAATACCTTGCTTAACTAAAAAAAAAAAAATTTAATTAAATCGCCCTTATCATGAGCGGCCGATGTAACACTCTCGGCTTTAACATGTGGCGTTTGTCAAGCAGTTTATCGCTAATTGGACATGATCTAAGAAAGAAATTTTCCTAAGATCTCCTACCTGGCGTCTCTAAAGCAAAAAATAAAAATATTTCATTTTCCTTTCGGCCCATGGGTTGATAACAAAAAATCTTTATTATCACAGGGCAAACGTTTGTTCTGTCAAAAAGAAAAAAAATTTAGGCAGTGAAAACTTCTTGTGTGGGATTTTTTTAACACCCAGGAAGACTGTCTGTGTTTCGTCAATGTTCAACAATGGATTTCTTCTTTTGGGTGACATCTAATTGATAACAAAATTCCATTTTTCGTGGACAAGCGGAAATCGGTCAACGCTTGTTTGTAGGTGACCTAGATATTTTCGAAATCTGATACCTATCAACAATAACCTTTTTTCCTCCTCCTTTCCCGTCTCTTAAGCCGTGTGTGTGTGTGTTTCGCCTATGACCCGTCTCGTATTACTTTTTTTTCTTTCTTCTTCGTTTTCTCTTTCTTTCTCCCAAATCGCTTGAATGCAAAGAAAGAATTATTCTTAAAACCTAAAATATTTTTCGGCCTTAAATAATTATCAAATGGTTGATAAACCGTAAAAAAGCAAATCATATATCTATAAATATTTCTTTCAAATCGTCCGGATGCATGGTGCCACATAACTAAATAAATAACACATTCTTAAAAAAAAATCGGCCTATAATACATTTATTTCGTCTTGGAGTTACCTGAAATGAAAAACAATATTAATACCTGATGATGAAAATGTGAGGATTTTCGAAAGTACTAGCAGCACCAGAACATTTTTAAACATAAGGATTTGCGTCATTCAAAACGAGTGATAACGAAGTTAATGCTTTATTAAATGTGTTAGCGAAGAGATTTCACCACTAATTAGTCAACTTTTACTGATTAATTCTTTGTATGATTACCCCCTTTACAATATATAATATATATATATATATATATATATATATATATATATATATATATATATATATATGGCGTATCAAAATATTTTACAAAACCCGGGCAAAATCCATTTAAGAATATCTCCGCAAATCCTACGTTTATCAGATATTAAGTTAAAAGATTTGTCATTCGTCTACATCCGTGGCTAATCTGTCTTCCATGTTTAACGTGTGTTGCAGTGAGTTAACTGATAATTCTTTCCTTAATCAATGACAGGATATCATGTCGTGAGAAGGCAGATACGATTTTTGCATAAGGCCGCGAATGGTAATGGACACGAGGATTTCTTTAAACACAACTAAGAAACGAAAGATTTGCGGACATATGTTTATATGGACTTTTGGCATTGTTTTGTTAGAAAACCCGTCCCCAATTTTGTAAAGTGTTTTTTGACAAGGCTATATATATATATATATATATATATATATATATATATCAGGATATTAAAATAAAAATATGTTAAATAACGCAACACAATTTCAATTATGATTTCACATTACAAATGTGTATCCTCGGGCGACAGTAAGCTACTGGCGAGTGAACGATTAATTTAATTTTAAAAGCAGAACACTTCCTCTTTTTCGAGAAAAAAATACAGAACTAAAAATAGGCTTGTGGGGTTTACCGTGATTATTCTGCATTTGGAATTAAATTAATCGTTCACTTTGCCAACGACAGACGACATCGCCAAAGGAAACACATTTACAACAAATCAAGCATAATTGAAATTGTGTATGAGTTTTTTCCATTTTTTTTAATACATTAAAAAAAATAATATTTAACTCTACTCTGTATTGAGGCTTTATTTAAATTAAATGTTACCGAATTGTACTCCATTTATTCTAATTTTACCTATATATATATATATATATATATATATATATATATATATATGAAGAAAAATATACGGAAAAAACAAACAAAATTGCTAATATGCAATTATGCTGTTTTAATGTTAATATAATGTCAACGTCGGACGTTTCGGTCTAATAGACCATCTTCAGGACATATTCATGAAACATAATTAACATAGACCATAATCAATTCGACATGAAAAACACGATGGACATAAATATGTCCTGAAGATGGTCTA
>CAHIKZ030003303.1:597500-662500 GCA_903632075.3 Acanthosepion pharaonis | reverse complement strand
AAAAGGAACTCAATTAGTTTAGTGGTTTTTAGATATTAAACATTTTGTATACTTGACAATTATGCTGTTACACGATTTGGACAATTTTACTGTTACACCAGGTATATTCTAAATGCCAGGATGCTAATGAAATCATTCTATGTTAGCGGTACAGGATGGTCTGTTTATTCTACTGATATTATCTTATAAAATATAACGTCATGATAGGGGAATTTCATTCTCTATTCATGGAATCAAAGTCCCTAGCATTGATCTCAGCCGAACCGAGCACAACTTCACAAAAGCTCGTTTCGAGTTTCGAATCCTATATTAGTTTTCGGAAATCTTTAAAAGTTCTCCGCTCCTCAAGAAATTAATCATGGCTAACTGCCTTCAAAGCAATTTCACAGGACATGTATTCTACATCTCGAAAGTTCATGGAAATTAATGTCAACTTTGATCCGCTTTTTCCAGAAAGGACATTCTTCGTGCGTAAGATCTAAATGCCAGTCTGTTAATCTGTTCTCGGAGTTTTTCCAATAGTTCAACTTTTACTTAATCCTGACTGCCACAAATTCGTGATGCGTAATCCAAAGTGTTGTTCGTTTGACAGGTATTCCGTAGAATAGAGGGGAGAGTAGACATAAGGTTACTGATTTAACTCAGATCAATTATCGAACGGACTGGATACAAAAGAAACACATTTACATAAACGCATGCTTTAGTTGACATATTCTTATGTTCGTCTCTTATTGGTGCCAACAGTTGGAAAGTTAAGGTGAAGTCAAGAATTTAAACGACGAAATTCATTTTTAATTCCAGAAAATCCGATTCTTAGTAAACAGAATTTGGTAAATGGTGGTATTTTTTATTAAATCTGCCATTTTCTAAGTAACACACAGAAATATAAAACAACACACGTATTTGTCAGTATAATACGCACACGTGCATAGTACGCACTTTAATAATTGGGTTAAGAAGGTTTGGAAAGATAAACACTTCAGTATGATAATGTTAATGGTGGTATTAAATGTTTCGTTATAAGGAAACATTTAGCATTCAGGCTTTCACTGAGAGAGCAGCAAATGCAACTTTCGGTTGAAATAACGTAAAATATGTTTTATTAAAACCATTGACAGGAAAATAAGCTTTTCAAGTCCAGTAGCTGTTATTGATCTTTCCAGTACTGATGGGCGTTTCCTTCCTAACCTTTTGCGTGATGTATTGTGGAATATCAACATCTTGATTATATCATTATTTTCTCTTTGTGTTATATGTACTAGGCATTTTCATCATTATCGGTAGACAGCAGTTGAGATCATGGAGTCCACAATACTACGCCAGTTTTCCCGGTCCTTCATTGCTGTCACCAAGTCCCGCTTACTAAAATCCTGCATCACTTGAGATGACGTCAGGGAATGATAGTTTTCTGACCCTGGTCAGGTTTGACGCAGGCTTCCAGTGTAGGAGAGAGGAGACAACCTTATTCTTGGCACGGTGGCAATGGCCAGCAAACTGTGCTTGAACTCGCACGAGAGAGGAAACACGTGCAAAACTAGCGTAGATTTGGTGGAGGGTCGGATGGTATTTCTAAGAGACGGATGTAGGTTCCAGATGTTTCTTCATGTATTTAGAGAGTGTCCATGTCTCTGAGGCATAGAGCATAATCGGCTGAAAAACGGCTCTGAATATTTTGATCTTGAGTTTTCTGTCCAGATGTGATGTCCTGATTGTGTGCATATCGTTGCATTCAGGCCATGCCATACCCACCCTAGTTTAGAAGACATTGAAAGAGGAGGAGATATGAATAATCCTAGATATTTGTAATCCTCAACTTGATTCAAATATGTGTAATTAATGGATTTTTTAATGGTCATTGTTGGCTGCACATTTGTTCATGTATTCTGTTTTTGACTCATTGAGACAAAGGCCTACGCAGTTGGAGGTTTGCTCGAGAGATTGCTCATTTTCTAGAGACTGACTGATAAACGCAATATCATCAGAGAAATCAGTATCTGTTAAAAGCCATTATTTACATTTCAGGAAGCAAGAACTTTTTGTTTAAAATCCAATAACTCATGATACGCTTTCGCGTCACAGCTCGTGACATAAGCCACGCGAGGAAAAACGAGAAGTATCAATGATGATAAAGCACATTTCAATATATCAAACAATACACGAAAAATTTTGTTCGGTTAGGTTTCAATGTTTTATATATAACATCAAGTTTTGTTTTTTTTTTATTGTTTCATGTTTAAAAAATTTTTTCAAAAGGCAACGACAGCTAGGCATCAAAGATGTTACGAGACGCGCCGAAAAGCGAAAATCGCGTCTATGTTGTTCTTTTAAATCTAAATGACATTGCAATAATTAAGTTGGATATACATATTTAGACCTAATTTTTTTGATAGGATATGTTGTAGAAATATTAGTAAGTATTTTTATAATTAGGGACTACGATATGTTGGGATTATAAAGTATTATGTCAATCTGCAAATTTCCAAAGCAACGACTAAACTTCTAAGACGTTCTATTTGTTCATCAACTAAAAACGAGAAGTATAGTAAACTATTGTTAAGTTGTTTGTTTTATAAATTTTGTTCACTTAGGTTTCAAATATATATCATCAAGATTTTTTTAGTTTTTTTATTGTTTTCATGTTTAAGTATAGATGTGTTTTCAACAAGGATTTCTAATTTTGTAAGATATGCCTAAAGATGTTAGAGTTGTTGTTTAAATGTTAAAGGAGTTTTGTGGTTTGACCATAAATATTATTTAATCCATTGGAGATATTCCCAAAGAGCACTTGAATTTGTAAACTATGTTGTTTCTTTTGCAAATCGGGGAGTGGGGAAGAATTTTAATTAAGTTGGATATACTATATTTAGTGTAATATATGATTAACCTAATTTTTTTGATAGGATATGTTGTAGATATATTAGTATTTACTAATTTTTTTAGTATATTTTCATTTTGTTTATAATTAGTATGCATTTGACTACGATATAAGAGATTAATATATTTGGGATTAGTTGAAGCAGTATTATGTCCTATTTGCTTAGTATTAAGACTTCTAAGAAGTTCTCTTATTTGTTCATCAACTATATAGTTAGGAAAAATATTGTTAATAAGTGTTTGTTTTATATTCTTTAGTTCACTGTAAAAAAATCTGTTTTGTAGATGAATTAGTTTCTGCTATTTTGTAATAATATGGACATTCGCTTTTGTAGTTAAGTGTACATTAATTTATGCTGGTAGGTTTTTTTGTATGGCGAAATAGTAAATTTGTTATTATTTGTGTTTATCAATATGTCAAATAAGGGAATTTTATTATTAGTATTGAGTTCATACGTGAATTTACGGACAGAATTATTTTGGAAACGGTTTGAAGTTGAAGTATTTCATCTGTATTTTTAACTAACATAAGGATGTCATCAAATATCTTAGATAGATCGAAGGTTTTAACATTTGTAAATATCCTTATTTTCGAGGTTCGACATGTAGAAATTGCTAAATGTCGGACCCAGTACTGAACCCATGGACACGTATATTGTATATATATATATATATATATATATATATATATATATATATATATATATATATATATATATATATTATTACTATGATCTAAGAAAGAGACTTCCAGTAGTACAAGCTAATAGTAGTTTCCGTAATATATTAGGATTAAATTTAAGTGGGGCTAAAGTTGAGCTACTGTATATATTCCTTATAATTATGTCAATAGTTTCAGTAACAGGGACATAGGTAAATAAGAGTGAAGCTATGATTTCATTGTCGGGTTTTTCACTTTTTAAGATTTGGATTACTTCTCATGTTGACTTAACGCTATATTTACAAGGAAGTTAGGGAGTAATAAGTTGGTTAATGTATTTTGTTAGATGATATACAGGAGTTGGAATTTGCGATATGATAGGACGGAGAGGATAGTTAGGTTTATGTGTTTTTATAGTGCCGTATATGTAACCAGGTCTATAATCACCAACAATTTTAGGGAGTTCTAAAGAGTTCTGTTCAGCATTATTAGAATTAATAAGTTTATTAAGCTTTGATTTTAGTTGGTTGGTCGGGTTCTTGTTGACTTTTTTAAACTTTATGTGATCATGGAGTATGTGGCCAAGTTTTTTGTTGTAATCCAATTTGTTTTTTCATGCAACAAAACAGACTATCATTATTGTTTCGTCCGTGTATTGTTTAACTTATTGAAATGTAACTGTCATCTTTGATAATGGCTTATGTAAGACGAAAGCTTAGATAGGATTAAAACATGTATCAATATGGGGATATTATTTAATGTATTATTTAATGAAACATGCATCAATGAAAAACTGCTGCAGAAATATACACAACTACTTGGGCTAGTCACTGGATTTAACCAAAGCTTTTATCCTTGATGAATATGAGGATAACAGTCCGAATAATGTATGTAATGTCAGTAATCATAATAAATACATAATCTCAGAGAAACAAAAAAGAACAAGTGTTAGCAAATGTTTTCTCTTAATAAATGTTTTAAGCATTCACCTCAAAAGAAAGTGTAACAGACAAACGAGTAATGGATAGCGGCTCGGACTGAGGAATCGGAGAGCTGAGTTCCAATTCCAGCCGAATCAATTACATTAACTTACGTGCTAATACCCTTGGGTAAGGAATGAATCCTCTTCTACTTCTCCTCCGTAGCTATGGGTAACTAGGAGGACAGACCAGGTTCTATAGCCTTGGATGGAAACTGGTCTACCGTAGAAAGAAATGGCCACCTACTACGGAAAAAAATCTACCTCGTTAGTCATGTATCGATAGATACATGATCGATTAAACTTGTATCACGATTGGCACATAACAAACTGGTTGAGTCTGTTTTATTACATTTTTAAAAATGTACATAATTTTGCATTTCTTATTTCGAATGACTGCTAATCTGTGAAACAGAATCACATTGCAGCAGATTACTACAATCTTGATCTCTTTAAGTTTAGGTTTAAACTTTATCTTTCCTACATAATCTCATTAACCTCACTTCCCGAGTTTTCTTAAGCTCATGCAACATAACAGAGTAACCGTCTAGCTTAAGGGATTCTTGAGCGTTTTATAGAGGAACTTCATTAAAAAAATTCTTATAAGAAAATAATCGTTCCGTGCTGCTATTTGAAAGATAACAAGCGTGCCTTACTGATATTAAATGATCCCTATTCAATTTTTCCTTCTGGCTCTCTGTTTAAATTAGCAATATGCCGGAAGCAAACTGATTTTGATGGTGCTGGAATTTGTATTTGATGTCCAATACTATTGCTGATTGCAAAAATCTCCAAAAAGAACAGAGAAAGGGAAAATTGTAAAACAAAACCAAACAAAAAAAAGAAAGAAACTATAATAATCGTTCGCATAATTTGAAACGTCACAAATTTAAAAAAAAAGAAACAACAAAAAATAAAGATCTATTTTAATTTCTTCCCCAAGCTTTTCTCGTGTGGAAATAAGAATCACTCCTTAAGACTTGTTAAATAGAAAACAGCATATCACTTTCTTCTTTTATTTGTCATGCCGTTTCACAATCTGGAGAATTGCGTGTATATGCCGATTTCATGTATATTTACCTCCCCGCCGATTTCATGAAACTGCACACTAAAACATTACCTGTGCATTTAAAAAAAAAATTGCGCACCTCCCCAAATCTGACCCAAAAGCAAAAAATATTACCTCAGCGAAGTGTATAGTGTAACCGGTCATCGAAACTGCATGATATTTACACACTAAAAACATTACCTGTGTATAGTGCGGCCTCCTATTTCTGCGTTAAAAACAAATCATAAAAATGCGCACTATATACGGTATAACGGTTTACTAAACTTAGCTTAAATATGACATAAGACCAAAAGCAAAAAGTACCCAGTGAGGATATAATCTCACCGCTCAGTCGTAACTGATCTCAAAACACAACCTTGGTAGCCATTACACCTCAGCGAAGTGCCCTGTGTATAGGTTATACTAATGCTAATGGGAAAAGAGAGCCATTTCCTTATATGGAAACATTTGGAATTCATTGACTGAGCAGCCAGTACTGCTTTTAGTTGAAATTTAAAAAAAAAAAATCTTTCTCTGAAAACACTTTTTCAAGAAAATATGTTTTTCATGTCCTGTAGCTGTTATTGCTCCTTCCAGTATTGATGGGTGTTAACAATTTCTTTGTAGAAGTATGAAATTACTCTGTATAAATACCAGTTTTTTGTTGCTTTCAACATTAACTTCTCTTTTTGACACAGTTCTGCCAACCATTATCTTCAACACTTTATATAGGTTACCTGCAGCTTATCCACTTTTACAGTACATCATCTGAGTATTAAATTCTCTAAGCCCACTTTTCAGTTATGCGTCTAAGAAAATCTAACGGTTTTCGGGTGTTTTTTTTTTTTTCATGTAGTTCTTTAGATGATATCTTTTTAAGAAAACTGTTATGGATCTAAAGGACGTATGCGACCATTGTTCTCCTCAGGTACAAGTACAATAAATAGTTACAATAAGATAAATGTTTTTCCTATCTATATATATCTACCCATTGATGTATTCCTTTCAGTGTGGGAACAGTATAATAATAGAAATATGTGCAGGCACACATATGTTCGTTATATTGCTTTAATTTTTTTAAGCATTTCACCCCAAGCAAGGCGGTACTAGTACGCAAGGGACTACATACAGTGAAAGGAAGGGAAAAGACTGGTTATAAGGGGGACTGGGGAAAGGATAAAAAGAAGAACGCGGATCAAGGCATCAAAAGATATCGATTGACATTACATTTAAATTTTTTGAAGAAAAAGCATGTAAGAGGAAGGGAGTTCCACTGCCGGGAAGTGCGAGAGAAGTAGCTGTTGGAGTAGAAAAGTCGGTTACATTTAACTGTTTCGACAATAAAAAAGGTGGGAACGAGATGCTAACCCAGGAGCACGCTTTAATTCATGCCGTTGTAGCATCAGTGAAAAAAGCTCGTCAGAGCAGATGCCATGAAAATATTTATAGAAAAGACAAAGGGAAGCCATATTACGTCGGTGAGAAAGAGCCTGGAGCCGAGACATTAAGTCAGGACCTTTTACATTGCATATCTCTCTTTGGATTTTGTGGAGAACATCGAGATGAACAGCGAGGTCAGTAGACCATATATGGTAACTGTACTCAATGAATGAACGAATACGTTCAATGAAAGCCAGGAAGACCAGAGTATAAATCTCCATTCTGACTTGCTCATTTGTGATGAAAATGGCATCGAAAATACAATGTGATAGTCCCATGAATGAATGAGTTCAGTCAATGAAAGACTCATTTAAGACCGATCCCTATAAAAATTCCCAGTATCTGAATATAGAATTGAAGAAACCTTATTTTATATCACGATGAAAAGACATTTCTAACCAAAAGTAGATAGTCCCATGTGATGATGTGGAGTTCATTTTATATTTAAGACTCTAATTCAAGAAGCAGATCCATATACGAAGGTACATTAAATTCAATTGACAAAACTATCTGAATGTAGAATAATTTTGGTTTTATAAACGATGAAACATTTCTAACTCAGCTGAATAAACTTATATGTCAACGATGTGGTAAATTTTATCAGCAAAAAACTTTTGAGACATTTCAGCAAAACTCATCACGAAGGTACTTAGGAATCAGCTCAAATCTCATGGATTGACAATATCTTAATTATACAGCTCACATCTCACCAACTAAAAAGACCTTACTGACAATCATCCCGATACGCGGGAACTGACAACACTTTATTAGAAAACAGCACTCATTACACAAACTTAGTAGACCTTATTGCTAAGCAACTCGCATATAATGAAGTTGCAATATCTTATCTGCAAACAGCTCACATGTCAAGAAGTGATAACACTTTACAGGCAAACAGCTCGCATCTTACTAAGTAACACTGTCTTATTGGTTAACAGTTTACATCACACCGAGAAGACCTTTCTGACAAGCAGTTCGGAACTGACAAGTCGTTATCGGGAAAAAAGCCCACATCTCACGACCTAACTAGATTTTATTGGCAATCAGCTTATATTTAACGAAGTAACAAGATCTTATTGCCAAGCAGCTTGCATCTCACAAACCGATAAGAATTATTGGCAAGCTGCTAAAATCCATAATCAAGATAATGTAACTGAATAAGCTAGGAAGAAAGACTCGTTTGTAAGATGCAATGGAACAGAAAAGATCTTCCTGTGCAAGAATTGTGGTCTTGCAGCACAACATCGGGAGATGTAGGCGACAATCTGCAAAGTTGTACGGGAAGTTATTCTACATGTAATTCATCTCAGGAAATGGCAACATTAGAATATCACATGTTCAAATTTACGAAAAAAATGTTCACGTGACAGAAAGAATTGCGTAGCTTACGGATGAGAAAAAGTTGTAAATTTGCTAGAATGTCGCTAGAATGTCGCTTGAAAATATTATGTTGATTTAAACTGAATATTTATCAGCAGATAATTAATGTTTATCAGTAGAAGATTTTGTAGAATAAATGTTAACTATTTGCTCCGGCTTTACATATTCCGCTTATATATATATATATGTATATATATATATATATATATATATATATATATATATATATATATATATATAAGAACGGATAAGTGAATCTTTTTTTTTGAATTTAAATGTTGACAGTATCATCATCTACTTAAATTATTCATATTAACCACTGAATTAAGCGCATTGGCAAAAGAGGTCATACGGAAAAACAATTTCACTTGTAAAATAAAGCAATTTGCTCCGATTAGACTACGAAATTGAGCTCAACATATTGAAACTTGGCTGAACACAAGACCTGTAAGAAATATACGTACACTACAGTTCAAAAATTACCAACACCGGGTCATTTTTTTTAATTTGTTCCAAAAAGTAATTTCTTTTGTACTTTAAATTAGATAATTCATGGTCTCCAAAAAAATTATTAGAAATTCATGATTTTAAAAAATTTTAATGAAAAAAAAAAAAAAAGCTTTTATGATTAAATTTTGATCACGTCAAAATATCCTCCTTTAGCCTTGATTACGGCAGCACAAAGTTTTGAGAAAATTCCTTAACGTATAAATTATATAAGTGATTCCATTCTATTGTCTACTATTACTTCATTACACGTGACACGTATCTAACCTATAAAAAATAGCCACAACATAACCATTAACATGAGTTTATCTGCTTTTTAACATTTTTCATTCTTCTATCATGATTTCAGATGAAGCTTTAATAAAGTGAAACATGTTAGATTAAGATCCGTTTCCTACTTGTTCTTTATCCTATCATATATATATATATATATATATATATATATATACAGACACACACACATTATATATATATATATATATATATATATATATATATATATTATATATATATATATAATATATTAACTGATTTAAAATGTTTTTTCGCTACAGAGTAATAACAAGTGTTTTTCAAAAACTGAAGCTAAAAACTTTAAATTTAATTATATAATTAAATTAAAAGCATTAGTTCCATTTCATCTTCAAGCGAATATTGGAATAACATATTTTTAAATTTAATTAGTTTCAAACGCAGATATAAATTCATAATTTACTGTTTCCAAGGATACAGAGAAATACAATCATTCAGACAGCGGCGGTTGCGTGTTCATTTTTTATTAATTATTGTATCAATTATGAATTATGTTCGAAAAAGAGGTTAATTTGAGGGAGGCTAGGGGTTAATTTTTCAACGAATTCTGACATCGGTTAAATGCATGTCGTAGGTTTTTTTTATTAACGGCAAAAAGTTTTTTGAAACATGGTTACTACTGTGTAGCGAAAAACATATTTTAAATCAGGTAATTTATGATATTTATGCTCTTTAAATTTACATTGAGCATTGTTTTGTAAAAATAGAAATAAAAAAATAAGAACACCGCATGATATAACTTACTGATCTTCATATATATATATATATATATATATATATATTCAATAAATCAAGATAAGTTAAAATGACTCCTCGTCTGGTTAGCCTACTCAAGTGTTTAGCGTCGAAACGTACATCCGAGTCTGAAAATTAACAAATCGATATATAGAAAAATTAGCATACATTCAAGTCTGGTTCAAATTTTGTTCAAATATTTCAGCCATTATAACAAAACAAAAAAACAAAACAAAAAACTATAGTATGGCAAATCATATTTTGCTATTATTATTTTTTTTAATTCGCTTAAACTCCAAATTATATAACTGCTGCCGCAAAGAATCTTGTTTTCCAGACTGTTGGAAGTCCTCATCCATTGTTCCTGTCTTTAAGAACTCTGGTGACCCTTCTAACTCTTCTAATTACCATCTTATCAGCCTCCTCCCCCAACTTCGGCAAAGTTTTCCAAGCTTTAATCAACGCCGAAGTGGTTGAGCACGTTACATCCCATGATCTGCTCTCCGACAAGCAATATGGTTTCCGCTTGGCCCGTTCTACAGCTGATGTGCTTACGGCCATCACTGAAATTGTTTACCAACCCCTTCATAATAACCGAGAAGCTCGTGCCGTGGCTCTAGATATCTCCAAAGCTTTTTATAGGGTTTGGCATACCGACCTTCTTCGAAAGCTTCAGGGTTATGGAATTTCAGGTCGATTGTTTGATTAATACAATCATTCCTATCTAATCGTGTATTAAAAGTCGTTCTCAACGGATTCTCCATTAGCTCCTATCCTACGAACGCAAGTGTTCCCCAAGGCTCCATCCTAGGCCCTACTCTGTTCCTTATCTTCATCAACGATCTTTCTGACGTCATAGATTCCCAAGTAAGCATCTACGCGGACGACACTACTATTTACTCCTGCCTCAAAAACTAACCTGGCCGTTCCTCTCGAAGGACCTTCAATCTGTTGTGAACTGGGGCAGGAATTGTCTGGTTACCTTTAACGCCTCAAAAAAATGCTCTCTATTATTTATCACAGAGAACCATCCCTGCACCCCATTAGAATGTCTGACTCTCAACTTCTCGAGAGTTCCTCTTTGCGACTACTCGGCCTCACATTGACTACTGACCTGAAATGAACAAATACATTGAGTCAATAGCTTCGTCCACCGCTAGGAAAGTTGGCTCCCTCTGCCGCTCCAGGAATTTTTCTCGCCGGAGTCGATCCTTCAAATCTACAAATCAACTATAATCAACTATATATGGTACAGTGCCCCTTCTGTTTGTCTCAAGGTTCTTGATAAGATCCAGATACTGATATGCAATGTAACTGGCCCTGATCTGGCATTTCGTCTGCAGTCGCTCTCTCACAGACGTGCCGTCACCTCGCACTGTCATTTTTACAAATACTTTCATGGTAACTGCTCCGATGAGCTGTTTTCGTTACTTCCCAGACTTCGTGAATTTAAGCGTTCTACTAGGCTGGCATCCCGCTCTCACTCTTTCACTGTCGAAACTGTTAAATGTCTAACCGTGAAATTCCTGTTATTGTATTAAATCAAATAGTCGTAAGTAGTACGTTATCCCTGAAGCTTACGTAGAAGGCCAGCATGCCAAACCCTGTCAAACGCCTTTGATATATCTTGAGCACAAGCTCGAGTTTCACCGTTATTATTAAAGGCTTGGTATGCTCATTCAGTAATGGCCGTAAGCACATCAGCAGTAGATGAGACAAAGCAGAAACCATATTGTTTGTCGGGGGATTTGAGATGATTAACTATTTCGGCATTGGTTAAAGCCTGGAAGACATTGCTGAAAAGTGGTGCGAGACTGATGGGACGGTAGTTCGATGGGTCAGAAAGTCGACAAAGAAAGACTTCCAACAGACTGGAATGCAAGAAGAGGTGACGAGTTTTTCGTGTTTGGAGAGAACTGGAGCCAGCTCAGGGGCATATTTCTTTACGACTCCGGCTGATATCATGTCACAACCACTTGCTTTATGAGAGTCTAATTTAGAGACGATGTCTAATACCATCGACAGGGTTATGCACATCTCACTCACAGTATAGCCTCAATTCTAAGGAGAACGTCTGGAGAGGGTACCAATCTTTAGAACCAAACCAGATGCAATACGTTGTTTCAACGTATCAGCAAACAGTAACTTTGAGAACGAGCTTGCACTCTCAATACGAGCAGAGACAAAGAGCCATCTGTTGCAAATCACACATGTCGCTCTGGTACAGATGGAAGAAGTGAATCCTATGGGTCATAGCCGCATCGCAAGCAGGTGAGATGCAAAGAGATGAGAGCGATTAAACTAGGCATTTTCTTGCTGGGTTGAAAGCCCCAATTTCGGCGTTTACCCCTGAGGAAGACCTCAGACGCACATTTTTATTAGGGATGATTAAATATCGAATTCAAAGGAGCGTCGAAAAGAAAAAAAGAAAAAGAAAAAGGAACGTGTCCCCGTCTGCCCGTTGATAACAGAAAGATACAGTGTTAAAATATTATTAGACAGCACGGGATCAGAGCCGCCAAGAGGAAGAGGTGCGTAGCCCGACAAGAATCAGTGATGAGGTTAAAACAGAGACCGGGAAGCGAGATGTTAACGTCTGGCATACTAGGGAAACGCGTAAGAAATTGAATCACTTGCCTGAGGGATTGAGTGACTGAAAGGATAAGCGCTTGAATGAAAGCGAGGCCAAACACATATTTTAAGACACATGGTATGGTGGGCGTTAAAGTCAATGAATACGAATCTGATTGCAAACGGAGGTAGAGAGATGGATTGTCTATTTTATCAGAAACAACAATCGTCAGAGGAAGTGGGCGATAGAGAAAGACAAAATAGATTACTGAGACTCGTATATACATACCCACATATATATGTATAAATATATGTATGTGTATATGCATATACAGACATATAAATACACACACACACACACATATACATACATATATATATATATATATATATATATATATATATATATGTACGTATATATATATATATATATATAGAGAGAGAGGTATATATATATATATATATATATATATATATATATATATATATATATATGTTTGACTAAGTCATTCTAAAACTTGAATTTTCATTTTGCGAACGCATTTTTTGTAGATTTGCTTCAAATCATTGTACTGCTGAATATATACATACATATATATATATATATATATATATATATATATATATATATATTAGCAGCATGGCCCGTACGACTCATACAACAATCGCTATCACTTTTGCCCTTCCTTATTTTTAAAGGAGTGCCCTTTGCCGTGCTGATGTTGCTACATGCCTTACTTCTTGCCTATCTCACACTTCGAATTTTTTCTAATCTCTATACTAAACATTAAATTTGTTACGAAAAAAGTACTAAACAAAATGAACTCAAAACGATCAGCTTTAAAAAAGGACTCGTAACTGGAAAAACCGAATGAAAAAAGAACGTTAACAACAAATACTGTTTCACACCAAACATAGTTCTGCGGAA
Source organism: Acanthosepion pharaonis (assembly GCA_903632075.3). Lineage (NCBI taxonomy): Eukaryota > Metazoa > Mollusca > Cephalopoda > Sepiida > Sepiidae > Acanthosepion > Acanthosepion pharaonis. The sequence continues at coordinate 649,065 of CAHIKZ030003303.1, read as the reverse complement.
TCAGAATCAACGTTGAGTTTAAGCAAGCGAATGAGCCAATTGGAGTAAAGTGCCATGCAGATTTAAAGTCTACCCACTTTTGACGAATGCTGCTATCGAGTCTTTTTGCATGCTAGCGTGTTAATTAACATTCGTGTCAGTCAACTGTTAGATCACACGCTGGACAGTAGAATCTTCCTGCCTTTTCGTGGCAGCCAGCTATTGGCTCTCACTCTGCCCAGTGGAAAATAGCCACAAACTACATGAAAACTGCCGTAGAAGCATGAAAACATCGATTATTTCTCCTATCGATGGGAGTTGGGAAATGCCATCTCGGTCTTGGCTTCCTGCTAACTTGGAGCATGTGCATGTAAATTTTGGCGCAAATCCGTCGAAAATTGCGGTCGTGCATTCGTTACGCACACAGACACACATCCTGCCTTTCATCTTACGAACCCATTCTTTTGTAAATTTACTTTGGTGCTTCAAGTCAAGTGCATATCTATATCAATAAGTGGGTGTGTACAGACATATATATATCTGAGATGAGGTATTATGTACACTATTTACATTTTTCTGATAATTCTCCTTATCTTTCTCGCCACAATTATCAGAACGTTTCGCCAGGTGGTTGGAATGTCGAAATGAAGCCTTTATTTCGCTCACTGGTGTAGATCGTTCCAGTTCCCGTGCAACGTTTAATGGATGTCAGTTATCAGTTATCTCCTGATAATTTCCCTCTCCAAGTTCTCCACTACCTTAAGTCGGTATTGAACTCACATTGAAGATGAGGGACACTAGTCCGAATAATGTAAATATATATATATATATATATATATATATATATATATATATATATATATATATATATATATATATATATATATATATGTCTGTGTGTATATTTGTGTGCGTATCCCGTTGATCAAAATATTAAGAAACAAAAGGGTTAAACAATATAAAATACTGTTAATTTAATCAAAATATGTTTGTGAAACATTTACATTTAATTAGAAGATATAGTTTCTCAACAAACACGAAAATTTCAAATTTTAATTGATTAACTTAAAATATATTGAAAAACGATTTTCTGGGTGTTGCTCGATGTAAATGAAATGGGAAATACAGAACAAATAAGTCATAACGAATCTGTATAATTCTCAGTATATTCTCCATTTTTGCGAATTACCTCAATGATTATTAACTTCTGCAAGGGGGTGCTTAGGATGCTCACCCTGGATGCATAAACTGCAGCACGAAGAGCATCGACAATTTCAAATTGCGATCCAGATTTATAAACATCCTTTTCCATCCATCCCCAAACATTCTCGACTGGGTTTCGATCTGGAGAGCGTTGTGGATTGCAATATTGTCATAGATGAGGGCCTTCAGTAACCATCCCTTAGCATGTCAGTTTAACTAGCATATATATATATATATATATATATATATAAACCTAGTGAGCCAGACAAACCTACCGAGGTTTCACCTAAGCGGATCGCCAGGGAAAGCTTAGGTGAAACCTAGGTAGGTTTGTCTGGCTCACTAAGTTTATCTAGGTCTGCTCTACGGTTGTATTGAGCTCTTTTGTTAGTTAGTTTATTCGTATCGGAGTTTTTTCTTTGGGCTTCAAACCTGTATCTGTGCAATTTTTTTTCGACAGAAGTTCATGTTTGTAGCTCTTCCTTTTTTAAAACCTTTTTTTCCCTCGAGATTGATTTGATTATTGGCAAATCAAAATTCGAGGTTTTTTCGAAAAGTATAGTTACCTATATATATATATATATATATATATATATATATATATAAAATATAATGCATATATGTAATATATATATATATATATATATTGGAACGATATATATATATATATATATATATATATATATATATATATATATATATATATGTGTGTGTGTATCTGTCGATGACAACGTATTAACGTATATTTACTTTGTTACTTTAATAATAATATAATATAATAAATAAAATATAATGTTATTATTAATAATAAAAATTATCAAATATTACATTTAAAAATAAAACATAATATAACAACGTCAATATGAACTATAAAAAATAATTTAAATTTAATTTCCAAGAAAATTTACAAGTGGAAAACGAAGACATAAAACAAAAGCCAAATTTCATGAGCGTGCGCGTGTAAAAAAAAAGTTACATTCATAAATGCTTACGTCTACAAAACGAATTAAAAAAACACGAAAGAAATTAAAAAAAATTGGTAACAGGTTTTAAACTGGTTCTGTTTGAAGAATGGACATTGCTAAGAATGTTGCTGATATCCCCTGAAGAGTGGACGCACAGGTCAGTCTTCGAAAACTCTAGATTCGAGATTCTGAAGGAAGCATCAATCACCTAAGTGACAAACATTTACTGATGTTAATTGTATTGATGCTTTATCTTTGATCTGTCCAGGGTATGACGATAAAATACATCCGCCTTCTGGGTAAGACGATAAACTACATCCAACAGCAAGGCCTCTGATCAGGAGGTTTTGAGGAGCATGGAACCACCTCTTAATTGTTGGTGTTCCCAGGTCCAGGGTGGTAGCACCTGTTAGTGTCCCAGCTCTGTTATACATCAGGACGGTCGTCTTCGAGTATAGAATCCAGGGGTTAGCAGTGAATATTTCGGAGACAGTAGGAAAGCGTAGTTCAGGTTAGCAGTGGATATCGCAGCAAAGTAGCAGAGCGTAGTACTTCCTTCTGTCATCTTCGCCTGACAAGTTAGCACTGGTCATCCCGGTAGAATAAACAAAAATGGCCCCCTTTATACACGACGAATTGAATGCTCTACGTCTTCTGATTGGTTAACCTTCTATCGGTAGTGAGTCAAGGCATTTGGACTAACTCACTAGTTATATGTGTACATACATATACACAAAAAACTGTAATACTATGGGCAAATAGTTAACCCTGAAACTGAGGTAAAAAAGCATTATGAAAGTGTAAAACTAGGTTTGAATACCAGAAATACTTTGTAAAAAATTATTACCAGAAATAATTTTTTGAAGAAAAATATTACCAGCAATACATTTTTCTTTTTTAAAAATATTACCAGCAATACATTTTTCTTTTTTAAAAATATTACCAGCAATATATTTTTTAAAATTATATTACCAGCTAAGAATTTTTTGAGGGAAAAAATATCAGAAATAAGGTTTTGACAAAGTAAAAAATATTACCAGGAAAAAAAGAGTAGTCCGCATTAAATGACCCATTGAGGTTGATGTGCCGTAAAACAAACCAAACCAAACCAATCTATCTTTGATATGGAGGACTTTATTGCAAAGACTACTTGTAATAACTGACTTTTTTCTCAGTATCCCACTGATTATCAGCATTTTTGGTTTCATATTATCTTTGAAATCGTTACAGCCTTAGTTCCTGAAAAATTATTTTCAGTTAGTAGCTCTTTTGCAAGATTTTGTTTTATCACATTTTCGCATCATTCACTTCTGCTATTAGATTTTCTAAAAAAAAGGAAAGAAAAATAAACAAAAAAACCCCAAAAAGTCTATTGCTTAGATCCCCTGAAATAGTGGCCGGACATGCTCGTCTGCGAAACTCTAGAGTCGTGATGCTGAAGGTAACGCCAATCAGGTAAATGACACTTTTACATATATATATATATATATATATATATATATATATATAGATAGATAGATAGAGAGAGAGAGAGAGAGAGAGGGGGGCGAGATGAATGGATAGATAGAAGGATTAAATGATGATATCAGTTTTGCAAATTTGTCTTTCAAATATTTAATCGCAAGAATCACTCAAGCGAGAAACGTAATTATCAATCTTATCTTTAAATTAATCAAAGTATGTTGGGCTTCGCAATAATAGCTTTTTCCCTGATAATCCTCTTTGCGTAATTCTTACAAACTTTTACAATACACAATATATACGCGTGAGCGAAAAAATCTATGTGTGCATTCATTCATCCATATATATATGTATATGTGTGCGCGAGCGCGCGCGTGTGTGTGTGTGTGTGAGTGTGTGCTTAAATGATCATTCTGAGATCTATAATCGTAATGGAGGAAAATTAATTTTGCTACACTGCAAAACTAATTACAAGAATTCTTGCTCCGAACGAAAAATGTTGCTTCGGGCTTTGAAAATGTTTACGACGGGAAAATTGAATCTGACTGCCTTTTCTAATGTCTGTGGAGAAGAAAAACAAACAAACTTTCTAAAACACAATCAATATCAATCAAGAGAAGAATAAAATAACACAAACAGAAAATTAAACGTAATCAAACCTTCCTTCATGTGGTCAGTTCTAATTATCGAATTATTTCTACTTTACTTATTTATAATAAGCAATACAAATGAATGATTTTTATTGTAATTATTGTTTGTGCTTCTCGTAAAGTACACACCGAATAATAAAACATAGTCTTACTACGAGGGTAGATTGAAATGCTCAAAGGCATATAATGCCAGAGCTCTGAAATTTTACATGCATTAATTTCAACTCTTCTTATTAATAACATCATTGTTTCTTTTTGGGTAAACTGACATCTGACAGTTCAAAGACTTCAAAAGTACCGATTTTTCTTGTGCAAGGATAAAATTTGGCACCGTGATGTTTCCCTGAACCTGCAGAAAATTGGTTAGTTTCCCAAGGGCATTAATGATGACATGATTTCTACATTAGGAGATGGTGCTCCAGATTTATAAACTGTTAAAAAAATGGACAGCTAAATTTAAAAATTTAGAGAGAGTCTTTAAGATAAGCTAAGGTGTTGAACGTTTCTTAACCAGGGATAGATTTTAGGTTCATCACTTTGATCTAGAGAGAAAGTGACAAACTATAGATTGGAATACATGGTCCACTCTTATCCCAAAGAAGGCAAGGGTCGGTTTATCAGCAGAGAAGCTGATGGCCTCATTTTCGGAGGTCATAAAAAAGACATTGTGTTTACTGACTATCTTCATAAGAATCACAGTAGCAATAGAGTGTACTATGCCAATTTGCTGAGGCAATTACGAAAGGCTATCGAAACCAAACGCCCAGAAAAATTGGTGAAAAGTTTATTATTTCATCAGGACGGTTGTTGCAATGACGGCTGTGTGTGAATTTGGCTTTCAACTGGTTGATCTCTCCACTTATCTCCTGATTTGAATATTTTTTTCACACCACGAAAAAAAACAATCGTCTAGGAAGAAATATAGTAGTAATGATAACTTCATATTTAATGTTGACGAAAGGACGAAACTTGAACTCGGCCCAGCGATTCTACTTTCCACGCAATTATAGGCATATTATTACATAAATAGTCTTGCCGACATTATTTAGAACACTGGGATTTTTTTTCATTTTATCTACTTTTGAAAATGAAAATATGACAAAATTGTTTGTGAAAATATCATTTAACAAACAGGTATATTTACCCGGCTTAAATGTGTCCCAAAGTCGGTTTAGCGTGGGAAGGGCCATACATATGCATTTGGTCAAAGGACAAAATTGATTATTGCCCAGCTCCGGCGACCACTGTCATGCTGACATTGGTATTACACCGACCGAACCTACTTATTTTGATGGACAATATGTTGCATCAGGGTTGGAATTCCTGGGGTTAAGCCAATTAGCCCGTTTAAAATGGAGAGTTTCATAGCTCCACAAGGACGTTAACAACGCCCCAGTAAATCATCATTGGCAATGGTTAACTCCTGTACCAGGTGACTATGATATTTACCATATCTTCCTGTTGAGGCGAAATGTGACACAAGGCCAAGTTTACTGTGGAGAACCAGAGCGCGTTCACCCGGGCCAAGGAAAGAAATTGCCCCGACCCCGAAAACGTTATTTACGCTAACCTCGGTAGCGACTAACGAACTCCCCTATCTAGTACAAATGTGAGGCACAGCAGTTCTCAAGGGTGGGGTACAACGCAGTGTTTATTTTTTCTCATTTGCGCCTCAGTCCACTGACGGAGCCTTTACTGAGCCGCACTCTACCCGAAGAGAAAGACGCAACTGAGAGATATTAAAACCCTACCCAGCATGTGCTATGTAAGTATATTTAATCAGCAAGGCGACTTCGGATCAAAATAATTTAAATAAAAGTTTGAAGAATAGACATTGCTAAGAATGTTGCTGATATCCCCTGAAGAGTGGACGCACAGGTCAGTCTTCGAAAACTCTAGATTCGAGATTCTGAAGGAAGCATCAATCACCTAAGTGACAAACATTTACTGATGTTAATTGTATTGATGCTTTATCTTTGATCTGTCCTGGGTATGACGATAAAATACATCCACGTCCTGGGTAAGACGATAAATTACGTCCAACAGCAAGACCTCTGATCAGGAAATTTTCTAGGAGCGTGGAACCACCTCTTAATTGCTGGTGTTCTCATGTGCCAGGTAAGTATATTTCATCAGCAAGGCGACTTCGGATCAAAATAATTTAAATAAAAGATCACGGGAGACGAACAGAATCGTAGGAATTACTAATTACTAAATCGCAATTGGAAAATCTAAGAAGCCGCTCTTATGTAATTCTAATTCTTTCGTATATTCTTCGTTTATTTTTGTCGATTTCTGATTAATCAAATATATAATTGGCAGAAGCACTCTAAAAGTTTTATCATTGCTTTTCACATTGAATGTATTAGTGATGTAATGGATAAGTGTTCAGAATTAGGAATAGGAGAGTCGCGTTTTAATTTTCAATCGAGTTCATTACATTTACACACTTCTCCCAACCAGGCGTTTATTAGCAGGGTAGGCCGAGCTCACTACACCTATTTGACAATCCGTCTAAAACAGTGGTGCCCAAAACTTTGTTTTTCCTGCATTTTGTCAATGAAAATTTGCTCGTGTCTCACCAAAGACAAGCCCTGATGAAAAGGCGAAAGCAGCCCTACGTAAAGGAAACATCAGAGAGAGGCTTAAATGGAGATAACAGCGGATTTGAACATAGAATATTATCATTGATGACTCTCTCATACAATTTACGGACTGTAGTTACTATTTTCTTAATACTCGATATAATGCAAAAGGTTCACAGTGATAAAATCGGTCAATAATTATTTCTAACTATTTATACTGGGACTCAAGCATGCAATTATAAGTAGTCCATAATAATATTTGAAATTTTAAAATCATATATATTTTTGGCATATGAAATTTTTGAAACTTTCTAAATCTTCGATTGTCTTTCAATCATTGCACTTCAGCTGGTATCCTCTTCCGCCTCACTTGCTATCCACTTCCGCCTCACTTGCTATCCACTTCCGTCTAACATGCCATCCACTTCCACTTCAGCTGGTATTCTCTTCCGCCTCACCAGCTATCCTCTTCCACTTCCATCCCATTCCGCTGGTATCCTCTTCCGCCTCACCAGCTATCCTCTTCCACCTCACCTGCTAGCCCCTTTCTGCTATCCCTCTTCCAGTCCACCTGCTATCCTCTTCCGCCTCACCTGCTATCCTCTTCCACTTCACCTGCTATCCACTTCCGCTTCACCTGCTATCCTCTTACAATTCTCCTGCTATCCTCTTCCGCCTCACCTGATATCCTCTTCCGCCCCAACTTCTATCCTCTTCCACTTCACCTGCTATCCTCTTCCGCTTCACCTGCTATCCTCTTCCGCCCCACCTTCTATCCTCTTCCACCTCAACTGATATTCTCTTCCACTTCACCTGCTATCCACTTCCGCCCCACCTTCTATCCTCTTCCACTTCACCTGCTATCCTCTTCCGCTTCACCTGCTATCCTCTTCCACCTCAACTGCTATCCTCTTCCGCCTCACCTGCTATCCTCTTCCGCCTCACCTGCTATCCTCTTCCGCCTCACCTGCTATCCTCTTCCGCCTCACCTGCTATCCTCTTCCACCTCACCTGCTATCCTCTTCCGCCTCACCTGCTATCCTCTTCCACCTCACCTGCTATCCTCTTCCACCTCACCTGCTATCCTCTTCCGCCTCACCTGCTATCCTCTTCCGCCTCACCTGCTATCCTCTTCCAACTCACCTGCTCCTCTTCCGCCTCACCTGTTATCCTCTTCCACTTCACCTTCCTCTTCCGCCTCACCTGTTATCCTCTTCCACCTCTCCTGCTATCCTCTTCCACATCACATGCTATCCTCTTCCGCCTCTCAAGCTATCCTCTTCCACCTCACCTGCTATCCTCTTCCGCCTCCATCTGCTATCCTCTTCCACCTCACCTGCCATCCCCTCATCCGCTTCCACCTCACCTCTATCCCCTTCCGCTTCACCTCACCTGCTATCCTCTTCCACCTCACCTGCTATCTTTCTTACCTGCTTCACCTTTCCTCATCCACTTAACCTGCTATCCCTCTTCCACCTCACCTGCTATCCTCTTCCACCTCACCTGCTATCCTCTTACACTTCTCCTGCTATCCTCTTCCGCCTCACCTCCTCTTCCTGCTATCCTCTTCCACTTCACCTGCTATCCTCTTTCGCCCCTGTCCTCTTCCACTTCACCTGCTATCCTTCCGCCTCACCCTGCTATCCTCTTCCACCTCACCTGCTTATCCCTCTTCCGCCTCACCTGCTATCCTCTTCCGCCTCACCTCCTCTTCCACTTCACCTGCCATCCTCTTCCGCCTCACCTGCTATCCACTTCCACCTCACCTGCTATCCTCTTCTGCCTCACCTGTTATCCTCTTCCGCCTCACCTGCTATCCTCTTCCACCTCAACTGATATTCTCTTCCACTTCACCTGCTATCCACTTCCGCCCCACCTTCTATCCTCTTCCACTTCACCTGCTATCCTCTTCCGCTTCACCTGCTATCCTCTTCCACCTCAACTGCTATCCTCTTCCGCTTCACCTGCTATCCTCTTCCGCCTCACCTGCTATCCTCTTCCAACTCACCTGCTATCCTCTTCCGCCTCACCTGTTATCCTCTTCCACTTCACCTGCCATCCTCTTCCGCCTCACCTGTTATCCTCTTCCACTTCATATGCTATCCTCTTCCACCTCACCTGCAATTCTCTTCCGCCTCACCTGCTATCCTCTTCCACCTCACCTGCTATCCTCTTCCACTTCACCTGCCATCCTCTTCCGCCTCACCTGCTATCCCCTTCCGCTTCACCTGCTATCCTCTTCCGTCTCACCTGCTATCCTCTTACGCTTCACCTGCTATCCTCTTCCACCTCACCTGCTATCCTCTTCCACTTCACCTGCCATCCTCTTCCGCCTCACCTGCTATCCCCTTCCGCTTCACCTGCTATCCTCTTCTGTCTCACCCCATCCTCTTACCTTCAACCTGCTATCCTCTTCCACCTCACCTCACCTGCCATCCTCTTACACTTCACCTGCTGTCCTCTTCCACCTCACCTGCAATCCTCTTCCGCCTCACCTGCTATCCTCTTCCCTGCCCTCATCCATCCTCTTCCACCTCACCTGCCATCCTCTTCCCCCTCACCTGCTTTATCCTCTTCCACCTCACCTGCTATCCTCTTCCACTTCCCTGCCTGCTCCACTTCCGCCTCACCTGTCCTCTTACCCTCCTTCCTCTTCCGCCTCACCTGGTATCCTCTTCCGCCCTCTTTCCTATCCCTCTTCCTTCCCCACCTGCTATCCTCTTCCACCTCACCTGCTATCCTCTTCCACCTCACCTGCTATCCTCTTCCGCCTCACCTGCTATCCTCTTCCACCTCACCTGCTATCCTCTTACACTTCATATGCTATCCTCTTCCACCTCACCTGCTATCCTCTTCCACCTCACCTGCTATCCTCTTCCACCTCACCTGCTATCCTCTTCCACCTCACCTGCTATCCTCTTCCACTTCACCTGCTATCCTCTTCCACCTCACCTGCTATCCTCTTACACCTCACCTGCTATCCTCTTCCACTTCCCCTGCTATCCACTTCCGCTTCACCTGCTATCCTCTTACAATTCTCCTGCTATCCTCTTCCGCCTCACCTGGTATCCTCTTCCGCCCCTCTTTCTATCCTCTTCCGCCCCACCTGCTATCCTCTTCCACTTCACTTGCTATCCTCTTCCGCCTCACCTGCTATCCTCTTCCGCCTCACCTGCTATCCTCTTCCACCTCACCTGCTATCCTCTTCCGCCTTACCTGTTATCCTCTTCCACTTCACCTGCCATCCTCTTCCGCCTCACCTGTTATCCTCTTCCACTTCATATGCTATCCCTTCCCCACCTCACCTGCCCTCTTCCGCCTCCACCTGCTATCCTCTTCCACCTCACCCCTTCACCTGCCATCCTCTTCCACCTCACCTGCTATCCCTTCTTCCTGCCTTCCACCTGCTATCCTCTTCCACCTCACCTGCTATCCTATTCCGCCTCACCTGCTATCCTCTTCCACCTCACCTGCTATCCTCTTCCACCTCACCTGCTATCCTCTTCCGCCTCACCTGCTATCCTCTTCCACCTCACCTGCTATCCTCTTCCACCTCACCTGCTATCCTCTTCCGCCTCACCTGCTATCCTCTTCCACCTCACCTGCTATCCTCTTACACTTCATATGCTATCCTCTTCCACCTCACCTGCTATCCTCTTCCACCTCACCTGCTATCCTATTCCGCCTCACCTGCTATCCTCTTCCGCCTTCCAACTTCTATCCTCTTCCCCTGCTTCACCTGCTATCCTCTTCCGCTTCACCTGCCACTCTTCCCTCCTCTTCCACCTCAACTGATATTCTCTTCCACTTCACCTGCTATCCACTTCCGCCCCACCTTCTGCTATCCTCTTCCACTTCACCTGCTATCCTCTTCCATTCACCTGCTATCCTCTTCCACCCTCAACTGCTATCCTCTTCCGCCTCACCTGCTATCCTCTTCCGCCTCACCTGCTATCCTCTTCCAACTCACCTGCTATCCTCTTCCGCCTTACCTGTTATCCTCTTCCACTTCATATGCTATCCTCTTCCACCTCACCTGCAATTCTCTTCCGCCTCACCTGCTATCCTCTTCCACTTCACTTGCTATCCTCTTCCGTCTCCCCAGCTATCTTGTCCACCTCACCTGCTATCCTCTTCCGCCTCATCTGCTATCCTCTTCCACTTCACCTGCCATCCTCATCCGCCTCACCTGCTATCCCCTTCCGCTTCACCTGCTATCCTCTTCCGTCTCACCTGCTATCCTCTTACGCTTCACCTGCTTTCCTCATCCACTTAACCTGCTATCCTCTTCCACCTCACCTGCTATCCTCTTACACCTCACCTGCTATCCTCTTACACTTCTCCTGCTATCCTCTTCCGCCTCACCTGCTATCCTCTACCGCCCCACCTTCTATTCTCTTCCGCTTCACCTGCTATCCTCTTCCGCCCCACCTGCTACCTTCTTCCGCCCCAACTTCTACCTTCTTCCGCCCCACCTGCTATTTTCTTCCGCCTCACCCGCTATCCTCTTCCGCCTCACCTGATATTCTCTTCCACTTCACCTGCCATCCTCTTCCGCCTCACCTGCTATCCACTTCCGCCTCACCTGCTATCCTCTTCTGCCTCACCTGTTATCCTCTTCCGCCTCACCTGCTATCCTCTTCCACCTCACCTGCTATCCTCTTCTACTTCACCTGCTATCCTCTTCTGCCTCACCTGCTATCCTCTTCTGCCTCACCTGCTATCCTCTTCCGCTTCACTTCATTTGTTGCATGGTTCTTTTTTTCCAATTCGCTGACAAACGGAAAACCCAAATTTATGTGCCGACAAAGGATACCGAGATTTGATTAGCTCAAACTCTGTAGCCCGAAATACATAAAACATATGGCTGGGTTTTCTAGGACTTGCGTCTCATAGGTACACCCTCATCTGGTCTCCCAAGCATGATTACCTTTTCAAGCTGAAACCATGAGACGAAAAGCTTGGCCTGTATTACTCTCCCTTTTGATTGAGAATTCAAATTTGAATAACGACCCAATACTTACTACTGTGATTTCGAAACTTAACCTGAGTATTTACTTCACTGACCTCATCGAATAACAGATTTCGATGACTGACACTCATTGCTTAAAAAAGCGTTTTTTGCTTAAATATATGAACAATAATATAAACCGTTAGAGTGACGTTTAGATTTGCTTTCTGGTGTTTCCTATATTGACTGCTGTCTGTTCGATGCCTCGTGTTTCTAATTGAAAATTAACCGTTATAATTAATTTTAACATCACTAACAAGCAATAAAAGTTAGCTTCTTTACCCATATGCCATGCCCCTTCTGGTTGTTGATGATCATGGCTCTCCACAATTTCCTTGGCTTTGGAGATCTTAGTAAATTTTCTCTTTTCGCTATCTCTCCTAAACTCTGTTCTACCAACCACACACACGTTAGGTAGGTTACACACTGATCTTCGTCACATCATCCCTTCAATATGTCTTCTGATTCTCAAATTCCCAAGACCACCTTCTTTCTTTCTTTCTTTCTTTCTTTCTTTCTTTCTTTCTTTCTTTCTTCTTCTACTTCTTTCTTTCTTTCTTCTTCTTCTTTTTCTTTCTTTCTTCTTCTTTTTCTTTCTTTCTTTCTTTCTTCTTCTTTCTTTCTTTCTTTCTTCTTCTTCTTCTTCTTCTTCTTCTTCTTCTTCTTCTTCTTCTTCTTCTTCTTCTATCATGGCTCCATACAATTCCATGTCATTTTGTATCTCTTCATATTTTTCATTTCCCAATCTCTCCTTCAGTATGACCTGTGAGTGTCAAATCTCTAAGCACTCTTTCCTCATTATGTCCGCTAGATATTTCAACTGTCTCTTCCTGGTGTTATGTATCTTCCATTTTTTCTAGTGGTGTTCTCAGCATCCTTCTGTACAACCACATTTCTGTTGCCTCAAGTCCCTTCGTCATCTGTGGCGAGATTGTTCAGCACTCTCTGTCATATAGAATGATTGATATCACGTAACAGTTCAGTACTCTTTTCGGTCGGGCATTTGCAGTCGTCTGTTACAAAACATCCAAGATATTTAAAATGTTGTACTTGCTTGATTTTCATATCTCCAATTTGTAATTTGCGTATTTTTCTCTTTCTTTTTTGCTAACAACCATACATTAAATCTTCTTTCAATTGATTTTTAATCCTCTCTTCTCACTTTCTTTCACTGTCTTCCGTATTATTATTATTTTTTTTACCAACGCGCTGACAAACGGAAAATCGGATATGACACACACCCAAATTTATGTGCCGACAAAGAATACAGAGATCTGATTAGCTTAAACTCTGTAGCCCGAAGTGGATAAAACATATGGCTGGTACTGTAAGCTGATACTTTCTGTGTTTGCTATCAAAACTGTGTCATCTTCAAATCTTACGTTTTTAAGATTATGGTCGCCAACAATGATTCCTGGTAGGACTTATCTCATAATCACTTCACTGTAAAGTTTAAGTAAGTCAATGAGAAGACATATCTTTTTTCGTTTGTATATTTACAGGATACGATTTCTATACGGATGCAGGCTGTTTGCTCTCAGTATAGGCTTTTTGATTATTCTAACTGCTTTCCAAAATATGTCATGGCCACCTAGCAGTTCCAACAGGTCTTTGTTACGCAATCTATCTAATTTTAGGATAATATATAAAAGATACGTATATATCCGTTTACATTTGTATTGTTGTTTCTGCTATTATTCTGAGCATATCGTGTAATAATATTGCTAATATTATATTGCAAATGCACTTTATTGAATCTGCCATATGTAGCTGATATGCTGACGACGATATCAGTAAGTAATTTATCTTGTTTGATTAGATATCTGGTAGAATATTGGCTTGGTAGTAAAGGAGATTGTTCGAGATAAACACCGGGGTATTTATTTTTTGCAGATATTTTTTTTAATTTTTCATTGCCGTCTAAAAACTTTCTCTTACAAAAAAGAATTCCATATATGCTTGATATTCTTATGCATGCAGCATCTAAAATAGATAAATACTGGATCTTTGTGAAAACGTTTATTTGAATTAAACTGATCCCCAGGCCTCATGGAACACAGATAAAATGTGGTACGGAAAATATCAATGGATAATAATTTTTTAAAAAAGTCTCCTATATAACAAATTAATATATTTCAGTATAACTTTATACACAGTGAGATATCGATAAAAGGTAAACAAGTCACTCAATGTGACCACCGTCATCGGCCACCACTTTCTCCAGGTGGGCCCAGAAGCTGGAGCGACTCTATCCATATTGGGTATGGCATCAATGATGGATGTATTGAAAGCCACATTCGTGTTGTAGGTCCTGTTGTTCATCTCCCTCTCCAAGATGCATCACACAAAATAGTCGAGAGGGTTAAGGCCTGGCGGTGAGTGGGGGTATAAATTGGTCTACCAATGGTACGGTGAGCAAGTGGCCCCTCTATGGGCATATAAGATTTATAATTCATGTCCTCCTCAAGAATACGCCCGATTGTTCGTCTGCTGGTTCTCAAATCCTTGGTGATATCCCTCATGCTTTTGCTAGGGTTCTCCTTGACAAAATCATCAACGTTGGCGACGACCATGGGCGTTCTTGTGGCGTCAGTGCTCTTCTTACGAGTCTTGCGTTTTTGCCTGAAATTGTCCATGTCGTCTGAGGACCCATATGACTTTGCGATTTTATAGACCATACTTTTAATAGTATTTAAGCCATCCAATGATTTTCTTTATTTAATTAGTGAAACTTTTCATTGCTTTTATGAATAATATATATTAAAGACAATATTGTCTGAAGAAAAAAAATCGATGAAAAATGAATTTTTACATTTTCGATGAGAAAATTTTTAGGGATTATTATTATTAAGTAAATCTATATTTACTAATCATATATTTTAAAGTTTATTACAATGTAAAGAGCCCGAATATTTTTAAAGAATTTCAATTATTTCTATATATGTATATCGATGAAGAATTTCTTAAATATGGATACAGAAACTAATAAATCTATTAAAAAAAGGCCATGTGTCTTAAGGGTTTTTCCCTTATAGAAAAAAAAATCAAAATTCTAATGAACATTGTCGTCTGCTTTACCATTGATAACTGTTATCACGTTCGGCGGTCAATCTGCCGTCAATAAATTGACCAGTGTTTAGGAAATTCTTATATACAAAATTTTATGCAATAAGTAAGATTTTCTTTCAAATCAGATTAACCTAATTTTAACTTTGCTAATTTTCCTCAAATAATGTTTCAGAATATATATATATATATATATATATATATATATATATATATATATATATATATATATATATATATTTTTTTTTTTGGGATTTTTTAAACGGAAAATTAAGCTTTATTTACAAATGCCTAAAAATGCCAGACATGATCGATTTTACTGAAAAAAAACAACTCTATTCCAATCAATATAATTTCTCTCTGAAATAGACTAAAGTATTTTGGTTACCGGATATAGTATATTTAATCATTTTGCATTCATTTGGAGCTAAGATGTAAACTTCAGGAAATATTTTTATTTTTTAAATTAATTTAAATCCTTACGTTTACCGAATTCGTGGAGGTACCTATCTAATCTCCTATATGACAGTGAAGGCTGTACAATTTTCTGACCGATGACGAGAGTTGAAGCGGCGGTTTTTTTACGGCCAAATGATAATAACGAAACGGATAGAACATAAGAAGAAAATAGGAACTGCAAGGAAACTGAGAAAATTGGGAAAAAATATTCAAATTCTTAGGATGCATAACGAAGAAAAAGGTCTTGGAGAATTTAATACTCACAAGATATAATACATGTGAAGTACAGAAATCTGGAAGGAGCACGCTTAATGAGAATGGATTACCGGACAACAATGATGAATAAGGATGGTAAAGGACCTAAATATTGGAACATGTGGAGAGCTACGATCGCCCACGTCTGAAGCGACACCGTAGATAAAAGAACTACAATATATCTCCTTCCATTTCGTCTCTTCCTCTCCATTTCTCCGCTTTCTTTATGTCTACCTTGAGAATTTTCGCGAAAAGAAAGATCATCAAGCGATACAGTCAGGAAGACGTTGATTATTGTCGAGATTAAAATTTTCCCGCCTAAAATATTCGAGGACGAGCGAAAAGGAAAAGAAAATGGAGTTTGGTGTGTCGTTTTATTTAGCAGCTGCACGGCTTAACCGATTAGAAAGTGATCTCAAGCGTTATCTTTGAAACTTCAAAATAATTAATCACCTTTTTCTATTATAAGGGGAATTAAATTTAGTTGAATCACCTTAAGAGTTTCTGTCTACTTTTAAATTGATCTTCTTGCGTCATTCCAAACAGTACCAGTCGGCTCATGTTCAAGGACTGGTATTAGAAAAACTATGGCTTGACTTGACAAACAAGGTGGCTTTTCTCACTTAGCATTAGAAAGAAAGAAATTTCTCTAACGCAGTGGTAGATTTATGTATATTTTCTAAATAAAACACGATTTTTCAGTGAAATTGCGTGAACATAACTGGCTTAGGTCCTCACCTACTGGACAAATAAATCTGGTTGGTAATCTAGTTAAAGAAAAAAGAAACAACTCTAATGCTCTCTGGCTATTAACGCCGTGATGCGCCGCTTAAAGAAAAATCGCTTCGACTGAATTTCATAGAAATGAAATTCTAGTGTATTTGTAACCCGCCGTTGGTAGAACTAGAGGAATATGACCATTATACCTTGCTTTTGGCTATTGATGTATTACCTAAGATATTAAGTAATGATTATTGTCCGTTTAGATTAAAAAGAAAGGATTTTAGCTTTTGTATTTAATGAAACATGTAGTTACAGACCGAAGCATAAAGCGGCTGAAGAGGAGAGAAACGAGTAAAATCGTCGAACATGCATGTATAATATACTGCTGTTTAGAGATTCTGGAAGAGAGAATCAGTTTGCACGAGTCCATTACACTTAAATCCTTTCGATTTCTGAAGAGCTAGTCATCAGTTACATCAATCTAATTCCTCATTACTAACACTCGATCTGATTTTCAAACAAACTCGATGTCTGATGACACAAATGTCTTAATCGTATCCCTAAATGAAGTGGCATCACTCTATATGCCTCTAATAAATCTGATCGGTTCGATAAGGTCAAATTGATTAGCTGGTCTCAATAGAGGCCTAAATCTTCTGTTAACTGGGGAAAGGAATTGTTTGATAGTTTTAAAGACTCCAAAAACAATACTGCTCTCTATTAATCGTCTCAGTTGCACCATTCTGGCTTCCATTAACAGAGCTGATGCCTGTCAGAGCATTGTCTGTGAAGATAGCGATAGAAGAGGGTCATGTGCCTTGGCATAATGCGCGTAACGTGAACAGGACATGAGAACAATGTGTACGTTTTAAGAACAAATAGAAATTAGTATATTGACATTATAACCTAGAAAGCTGAAACAAAAAAAAAAAAAAAAAAAAAATGAAGGCGTGACTTGAGAATTAAACAGTGCGAGGTTTAAGCAGCGTTAACCTACTTAGCGAGTTTGAGAGAATGGAGTATAGAATAAATGCAAAGAATATATTAATGTGTCTAAAGTCAGGGATTTATGAAGAGACGTCCATGTATTCATGGCACCAAACTCGGTTAGAAATCTTTAAAACTAGCGAAAGTACTTGCGCCTTGCTGCGTGTCAAATATTCTT
This sequence comes from Acanthosepion pharaonis, assembly GCA_903632075.3. Taxonomy (NCBI): domain Eukaryota; kingdom Metazoa; phylum Mollusca; class Cephalopoda; order Sepiida; family Sepiidae; genus Acanthosepion; species Acanthosepion pharaonis. The sequence goes on along the minus strand of CAHIKZ030003303.1, from coordinate 631,543 downwards.
TTGTAAGAAAATGAAGATAGATTTTAAATAGTTTTTTTATAATTTGTTGAGAAAAAAAATTATGCATTTTAATATTACTCAACGATCTTGCCGATGTGCCCTCCATCTTCTGCCTTTCTCCTTCCGTATTTTAGATAGGAGTCATTGTCCTGTTCAAATTTAAATTTGATTTAAATCAAACGGAAACAACTTTTCAGTGGGATGTTTGTACCCACCTGGTGACCTCATTTGGTCAAAATGAAATATACTTATCCAAGTATCCTAGGAGACATTTCCTTATTCAAATTTAAATTTAATATATATATCAAAGGAAAAAAAATCAATGGGGGTTTTGTGCTACTCCCGGTTATGATCAAAATGAAATATACTTATCCAAGTACCCTGGGTAATGTAGTTTCAGAATATATATATATATATATATATATATATATATATATATATATATATATATATATATATATATATATAATAATTCCATGTCGACAAATATGAAAATTTCTCTGACTTAACCAGTAGAGATTGATTGTCTTCTCTACTGGTTAAATCAGAGAAATTTTCATATTTGTCGTCATGGAAAACAAAAACTTATTCATAAATATTGTCTTCTCTACTGGTTAAATCAGAGAAATTTTCATATATATATATATATATATAGAGAGAGAGAGAGAGAGAGATGTTTCACGTTGTTATTTATAGATAAAACATAAATATAAACATAAAACATAGATATAAACTTAAAAAATGTCTTTAATAAATAAATTGTCGGACCTTGTCCATTTCTTAATATATGACGTCATTTGTTTACATTTGATACGCCAGAGCAGTTATGAATGTACGAGCTTCATGGAAGATTGAAGTTTATAAGCAGTAAATTCGACCTTGTCTACCGAAAAGGTTCTTTGTAGCCCAGAGGTAAGGCACGTCAGCGTAAATGACGGTTCCGTATAGGATGCAGGTTCGAATCCTGTCAAAGAACGAATATTTTCTATGAAAATTTCTCGGACATTCAGGCCGGTAAATGTTATTTAATACTGTTTATCATAAACAGAGCATTTGCTTAAATACTTGTATCTATAAATAATAAATAACAACGTTAAACATAAAAAAATGTCTTTAATAAATATATATATATATATATATATATATATATATATATATATATATATATATAGTTATGGGGATCTATCTCAAAATCCTAGGAGGAGTTCGGTATCAAACAGACAGACAAGGGCTACAACTTTATATACAGAGATGTTAGCTTTCTGTGATTAAAAAGTGGCTTCCGGTGAATGAGACCTTCTTTGAAACATTTGTGAAATGGCGCTGAATAATCGCAAATAAAGAACTATGCCAGATAATAGAAAGTATACCACTTGAGGATTAACTACAACAGCAACAACAAAATAAAAAAAATTGAAATTCTAGGTAGGAAATTCCCATTAATACTGGAAAGAGCGATAACAGTTATTTACTAGAAAGATTTTATGAATTACGTTAACGTTAACGCTGGAAATAAATGACGTTAACGCTGGAAATAAATGTTTGAATATTTCCTTATAAAGCGACTGTAAATGTCATGATTACCATGATCGCCATATTCGAAAGAGTGTGAACAGTTATTAGACTAGAGAAACGCATAAAATGTTTTTACTAAGAAGATTTTATAAAGTTCAGCTGACATTAGCACTGACAATGAATGCCGAATATTTCTTTATAAGGTTACTGTAAATATTATGATTACCATGGTCCCCCAAGTCCTTTAATAAGCATATACTACACAAGAATGGAAGGAAGAAAAATGAGAGCGCACGGCAATTTAAGTGGTAATATTGTAGTCATCATAATATTCGGCAGTAGTCAGGGATGAGTGTTTATGGCGTAAGAAATGCCAGCCATCAATGTTAATCTAATAAAAAAAAGAAGAAGAAAAGAAACAGCCCCAAAATTTCACTTTGAAGTTTAACACAACACAAACTTTCTACCTCTAATAATTCGGTCGCATAACTTTGGGACTGTCGCAACTAAAACTAAATATAATGTTCTATAGATATTACGATGAATCTATAAGACAATGTGTCCCGCTCTTGTGCAAATGTTAGATTGCAAACTCTCGGTCGTATATCCAAGGCAGTAATGATACGACATAGCTGAGCGGAGCGCTTTCAAAATTCAAGAGCGGAGGGTACTTCCGAAATAATCAACGTGTCCGAGACCAAGGCGAGCCATTAAATCTGAAAACATTGGCTGTGGTCCGTCCTGAATAGAGCTAGGCTCAGCCGGGTCAACTTTGCCTGACTAGCGTTATGTATGAATACACCGAAACATATAGCGGAAGATTCCCAAGTGTTACGACAACACACGCACATGGGACTGAAGATGATGAGGATAATGATGATGATGTGGTTAGTGTCAGTATTCAATTTCTGATGCGTTGCAAATGTTCTTGCGAAAGGATTCAATGGTCTCTTCTTTCCTCTTAGCTATGGGTTAAGTAGTTTAGAGTGAGATATCTAGCCCTGAGTGACAGCCAAACTAGTACAAAGAAATCTCTGAATTCCAAAACAGTAGAAAAGGAAATGGGAAATCATTCCACTTCATTTCCTGAAAAAAAGTAATGGCAATTGACACATGTTGTTGGGGTGTCCTCCCTCTAAAGAGTCGATGTTGGACTCTTCCACCTACTATAAGATTAGTAGGAGAGAAGTCCATGGGGGATCAGTCGACCAGACTGTTCATAACTGTCGAACTCTCTGCCTCATGCAGAGAGGAACCCGGACGAGGCTTTGCCGCAGGGCAAAGTATCGCCCGGAAAGGTAGACAGGCCCTGAACCCGTTTGTGCGGGTTCTAAGGGGATATTTTTGAGCCGAGCCTATGAGCTCGGAGAACGCACGGTAAACTCGGCCTTCTGCCACATACTTCCTTCGTGGCGGGCCTGTTAAATATTAACAGTCGAATAGATCTCTTCCAGCTGGGCTGGTCAAAGTCTTTACCTCCGGGTAGAGAAGATCCCCAGACAAGGAGATGTCGAAAGGCAGAGTCTCGTCTCGGGAAACAGCTACCCAACCCCGTTTTATTGCCCTACATTAAACTTGGCCTTGTGCCACATCCTACTTCGTGGGGAGGCTGGTAAATATAACAATCAAATAGATGTGTTCCAGCTGTAGGGGTTAAACTCTCTGCTACCGGCTAGAGTGGATGCCCAGATGAGGTTATGTCGAAGGGTAGTGTTTCGTCTCGGGAAACATCTACCCGACCCCGTTTTATACGAGGTCCATATTGAATTTTTGGACAAGCCTACAGGTTCGCATTGCCCCATGTTAAACTCGGCCTTGTGCCACATTCGACCTCGTGGGGAGGCTGGTGAATATAACAGTCGAATAGATTGAACGCTGGGTCAACCGACCCACACTCACTAGTCGTGTAATACTCTTCTGTTGTACTTATTGTTTAATATATATATATATATCTGCAACACTTGTTTTGTTATTTCTTTAACCATTTACTTGGTCACAACATAAAGAAAGCTGGATTAGGCATTTCAAAGGAAATTCGTTCAGAATAACTTTAAGAAAACATGGCTGACAATGAACATGACTAATAGTGCTAAACAAGGAGGTAAGTGGAAGGTAATTTATTGTGAACCTTGTACTGAACTTTCGACAAAAGATAATTATCTACCGATAGTGTCATTAATATTTCATCCCAATGGACAATCTGCAGTTACAAATTGATAGGATTTTAATTCAACGAATCGTATTTTAAGATTCGTTGAATTTTCAAATGATTAGCTTCATGGAAACATCACTGATGTTGTGAGAGTTGTTGCTACTATTATTATTATTATTATTAGTAGTAGTAGTAGTAGTAGTAGCCCTATTAATATTATTATTTATTTACTAAGTTTCTGTTTTTATTCCTCCATGAAATATTCGACCTACCTTATAACCACAATAACCTCTAGGAAATCCATCAGAAAATAAAACGATTGCATGTTAAACAGTCAACAGATAGTGGATAGACAGATGCGTAGATAGGGAGGAGAACACGGAAAGAGAAGAAGAAGAAGAAGAAGAAGAAGAAGAAAGAAGAAGAAGAAGAAGAAGAAGAAGAAGAAGAAAGATCGAGAGATGGAAAATTTGAAGCGGACTCGTGTAAAGGATGCGACAAATTGCATAAAACGTAAGAAATATAACAGCTCTAATATTCTCTCCGATCGCATTATATTGAATAAAAGATGGCGCCAGAAATTGTATAAAAGAGTTTAGCACATTTCTGTGTATTCATAGACGCTGAAAACTAAAGTGGTCATTTCCGAGAAGGTGGCGTAAAGCTCAGGGAAGGCGGGATGAACATTCTTTTGCATAATATATAATTTCTGTTCTCGTTTGCCAAAAGCTGTGAAAAGCAGACAAAGTTTTAAATGGACCACAAAACGACCATTGGAAAACTGGGAAATTATATAAAAACCACATGGCGATTCAGTGCTGAAATCAAGAAATTATCTTCTCATAGAAAAGCGAAACTGTAAATAGTTGCATGTTTTATGATCTCTTAATGCTAACTTGTAATTATTATAGGGAAAGAAAGATTATAGCAAGGATTTTTCATTGACATCACCAGCAGTTATCAGACAAGTTTCACAAAAAGTGAAAATGCTCTCATAGTCTGCCGTTCATCATTAAGTAATGTGTTACGTAATATCTGACAGATATTACCGCGAAAAATTGGATTAGACGGTCCGAGTTCAATCTCTGGGCTGGTCGTTTGAGTTTTCTTTATCACTATGATTTTTTGTACTTTATCAACGCTGAATGCGTTATTTAATCTAAAACATTTTTTAGTTGTAATAATAATTTTTTTTTTAAAAATATTGCGTTAATAATAATATAGCGGCGTTAACAATGATTTTTTTGTTTTTCTATTCGCCAAATGCAACTCCTACTATTTAAACAAAAACTGATGCAGAAAACAGATTGATTCATTATTTACATTATTCCGACTATTCTCCTCATCTTTGTCGCCATATTTATTACAACGTTTCGGCCGTTGTACGCACCGGCCTTCTTCAGGTGGTTGGAATGTCGAACTTAACCCTTTATTTCGCTCAGTGCGGTAAACTCTTCTATTTCCACGTGCTATGTTTAATGGATGTCAGTTATCTCCTATTAATTTCCCCCTGAAAGTTCTCCACTGCCTTAACCGGGTATTGAACTCACACTCTTTGGGTCCTGTCACTGGATCTAACTAATGCCTTTATCCACTGTGCCATGTGTTCTTGAGGAAATTAACAGGAGGTAACTGATAACAGACATCCATTAAACATGGCACGTGGAACTAGAACAGTCAGAAAAAAATATTCAGTTCGACATTCCAACCACCTGAAGAAGGCCGGAGCGTACTACGGCCGAAACGTTGTAATACATATGGCGACAAAGATGAGGACAATAGTCCGAATAATGTAAATAATGTACATAATACATCATTACAGAAATATAGACAGAGATTGATTCATGTATTCAAAGGATATTTTCTCATAAGTGAACATAATGATGTAGACTAATACTTGAACTCGGCTCTCTGAGTTCACATTCCGAGCTGCTATCCGCTACACTACCAACACATTCTCACTTTCTTGTTAATTCTTGCTTAAAAAATTAATCCGCTTATTCTCTTTTTCTGTTCTGCCTAGATGTCAAATATCAGTGCAAACTGAGATCAAGAGGCTAAGAAAAAGAAAACACTAGGCCGTAAAGGAGTCACCAGACAACTGTCCCACTATATTTCCCAAGAATTCGTACCAACTCACAGATAATAGAAAACTATGGAAGCCACTAAGAGTCATTATATACTACGTTCTGAAGGAACGTCTTATTAAAAGCTTCACCTTTATCTGTACCTGGCATCTTTATATTCGAATTTTTTTCTAAACGAATATAATTATCAATGAAGTCTATAGATGACAACGACGATGTCTGTTCAACTGTCGTAGGACGCTGGAATTTAAAAAGAATACAAGAAAGAATGAAGAATGATGGAGCAGAATCTTGAGCGTGAGGCGGTTAGGGTGAGGAGGAGGTTCTGCAGACCGCCATCTTCAGAGACTTGACAGTGGAGCTCCAAGTTCCAATGGAAAGGTGGACCCGAAAAGACCAGCGCTTCAAATTAGCTGCAACACCAAGCCAAAACCAGAAGTTAAAAATTGGAGACTGCTTAACGCGAAGACGTGAAGGAGGGCGAAAGTTAGATGTGTCTTTCCTCTAGAGGAGATACCAACAAAGTTTCCGGGGCCCTCTTCTTGGGATGCTATTTTTCTTCGATTTGTGTCCCTCCTGATCCACCCAGCGCAGCGTAGCAGGCTCTTCTTTGGCAGGTTTTACACTGGGACGGTGTAGCTACTAAGTCAGCGGTTGAAGTCTTCCTTACAAGATGCAAGTCTAGAAAACATAACAGCTGATCGTCCTGCTGTTATACATGTATTTTCGTCTATCCATCTGCTACGTTGGTCAGCGTATAAACTTTTCAGATTACCCTGGTACGTAGATACAGCGTGTCCATAAAGTTAGTGTGCACTTTAAAAAATTATAACTTTATTTAGAAATAATTTGTAAAAAGGATTATAAAGTAGTAAATCTATATTTTTTAAGTTTTTATTGAAATTTTATTCAAGTTTCAACATGTCCTCCATCATTAGCAATACAAAGGGTAATACGATTTTGCAGTTCACGGATAACATTTGCCAACTGATTTACAGTAATGCCTGAAATCACATTAATTATTTTTTCTTTCAAATCTTCCAATGAACTAGGTTTGGTTGCATACACAATTACTTTCACATATCTCCATAAAAAATGTCTAATGGAGTCAAATCTGGGGAATGTGAAGGCCAATAACATGGTCCACCCACTCCTATCCATCTGTTAGGAAATTCCTGATTTAGAAACTCTCTAACACGCAGAGCCAAGTGACAAGGAGCTCCATCTTGTTGAAAAACTGTATTATCTTTCAAGTTTAATTGTTCAAGCTGCGGAATAAAGTAATTCTGCAGCATATCTAAATAGCTGTCACTGTTAATAACACGATATTGAAAAAAATATGGCCCTATGATCCGATTTTTTTCCCAAAGCACACCACACATTAACTTTAAGAGAGTTCCTTTTATGTTCAACAGTTTCATTTAGGTTTTCAGTTCCCCAAATTTGGCAATTATGCCTGTTGACCTTGCCACTTACGTGAAATGTTGCTTCATCAGAGAACAGTAAACTACTCACAAATGCATCATCATTGCTAAACTTTTCATTGAACTGATGACAGAAAGTTAGTCATGCATAATAATCCTCTTCTAACAACTGTTGATGTAATAGAATTTTGTAAGCTTTTATGTGAAGTTTTGCCCGCAGAATCTTATGCACACTAGACTTTGGGAGCCTCAGCTCTAATGATGCACGTCTTACAGACTTTCTTGGACTTGCTGTAAAGGATTTTTCTATGGATGCAACACTTTCGTCACCCACACCATAGCTTATCATGGACGGAGCCTGTCTCTTTAAATGTGTTTCATCCATTTAGAAATAGTGTTCCTATGAGGTGTTTCTTTATTGTATTCAATTCTAAACTTTCTTTGTACAGCAATAGTAGATTTCAGTTCAACCAACCAAAGAACACAGTTTACTTTTTCCTCAGTTGAAGCCATGGATCAAATTGATTCTAGAAAAAAGAAAATATTTTTTTACTTATCTAAAAAATTTTGCAAATTTTGTGGTACAGAATTATTCAATAACTCTACTTAAAACTAAGTACATTAAACTTTATAACATTTTTTACAGATTATCTCTATCGCAAATACAAATAAAGTTATACATTTTTTAAAGTGCACACGAACTTTATGAACACCCTGTATATACATAGAAGCCAGAAACAAAGGATTTAAAATTTCAGGATTAAACTACATATACAGGTATTTGAGGTCTATCTATGGATTCTGAATTCGAATTGAGACTTTGACATGCTCATGACATGAAGTAATTTCCTTTTTTAGAAATTAAAATGTCTTATTATATTAATGAGTTTTGAGCATGGAGAAAGGTTCCCTCAACATATTAAGAAAATGGTGAAAAGATTTAAAGACAAGCTGCTGGCTGATTATGCGCGACATCCCGGAAGGAAAGTACACAAGAACGGCCAACAAAAACTTACTTCTGACTATTGTCCATGTATAGCGCATGTAACAGCAAAATTGTCCAAGTCGTGTAACAGCAAAATTTTCCAATTTTTAGATTAAGCTTTGAACCGTTGTATCTTAGAAATGATTAAAGAAATCTTACTGGAATTCTCCGAGGTTTTTATAACACTATTGGGCTCTATTTTGAAGAATAAGAAATTAACAAGGTGGGTCCAAGCCGTGAAGGTCAGACCTGATGGAACCAGGAGATTCTGTTCATCCGAGCATCATTTCATAAGGTGATAGCGATAGAGGTGTATGAGATTCGCCACATCCCGCCTGTGAGAAAATACGATATAACGGGGGTAACAGCAAAATTGTGCAAACGACAAATGTCCATCTCACAAAATGCTTAATATCTAAAAAGAGATGAAAATAATTAAATGTCTTTTTTCCAGATTTTCGAATAAGACATTTCATCATCTTGACACCATTTGTCGTAAGAAACACTGAAATATCTTTTGAATTAGAACGAGAACAGGTTAAAATTGTTTTTGTACCAGTCCCACTATGTCTTCCTGACTGTGCAATGGTCAGAGAAAAAAAACGACAATTCAAGGTTTCACTAATGCTACCAACATTTATACTCTGCCTTCCATCTTTAATGACAATTCAAGGACCCTCAAGAGAACGGTGAATAAGTTGAAAAAAGCGTGAACATTAGAGAGAAAAAATTGGATCAGGAATACTCAGCACCTATACAGAACCATCATATAGCTTGACGTATCTTTAACCGATTTGGCCACAGATGAGCGTTCGGTTTGCAAGGTCAATTTACTGCCTTTAAACTTCCATTAATCTTTGAGCATATATATATATATATATATATATATATATATATATATATATATATATATATATATAGTTGTCACTTTCGAAAGGCCACGTTCTAGTAGTGACTTTGTAATCGCAGATACAAGTATAACAATGCCGTTGAACAATATTTGCACCAGACGCCTTAGAATAACATTCGCAATAATAATACTTGCTTGATAATACCCACTCAAATAGAAATAATATAGAAAAGAACGATGTGTATAGTAATAGAGGTTAGATTAGAATAACTATAATACAAATATATAATACATCAGTAGAATGTGGCACAAGGCCAAAAGAGGGAATGGGGAAAATGATGGTCATCTTCTGTCTTACAGTATAACTTAGCTAGCCACACACACTGACCCAAACATAAAAATAATATTCCTTTCAACAAAACAACTCATTCTTACTTACCATTCTTACTTCATCCACCATAATGCCGCAGAAATCCTAACCAGTCCCCATATGTACAATTCATTGTCTGCAGGGGGAGAGGGAATAAAATAAAAAAATTAAAAATATAAAAAAGCAATGAGTATTTACAATGAATACGAAACTATAGACAAGAAACTAAACAAAATAGTGTTAGTAATGCCAGTAGAATAGCGGTAATATTTATTGTACAACATGTACAAATGTGGCACAAGGCCGAAAAGGGGGAAAAGGATAGTCATCTTTTGTCTTAACATTTAAACTTAGGTAACCGCAAACACAGACCCAAACATACAGACCATATACCTTTCACCAAAACAATTCATCCACCATAATGCCTCAGAAATTCGATGAAGTCCTAACTAGTCCCCATATATACAATTCATTGTCTGGGTGGCACGGTGGAGTAATGGATAGCGGCTTGGATTGAGGAACCAGAGAGCCGAGTTCGAATTCCAGTCGAATCCATTACATTCATTCGTGCTAATACCCTTGGGAAAGGCGTGAATCCTCTTTCTTCTCCCTCCAGCTATGGGTAAATAGCAGGACTGGGTTCTAGAGCCTTGGATGGCAACTGCTCTAGGAGAAGAAAAACTCTGAATTCAAAACCTGCTCTTAGATGAGGGTGAATGGAGTCTCTCTGAGCCATTTAGTGATGGTGCCACGATAAAAAAAAAACCCTTGATAGCCCTAGCGAAGCATCAAGAATTCAGCTATTTGACAAGATTATGAACTACACCAATCAAAGTATTGGTGAGTTCAATCTCGGCTGAGGCCGCAAGATGTGTAATGAAATAACAATTGAAAAATCGAAAAACCCTAATGTGTATTTACAAATGAGCACCAAACTATATACAAGAAACTAAACAAAATGATGTTAGTAATAAGAGTAGAAGAGCGATCATTTAGACATCACGCAACATACTACTTATGAGTTTACTCTATGGTTAATTCAATAATGGGATCGCCTGTGTTTGCTCGCTGGAGATCTATGTTCAAACTCAACTATCGGCAGCGACATATTATTCCTATATAACAAGTAACTTGAATTCACCATATCAAAATGAGTAAAAAAAACTATTCATTATATCTCCCTCAGAGCATTTTTTTTTCGTAAACTGGTGTTCCAGTTAGTCCTACTCCGTTTGGAACACTTATTGATTGCCCTGTTAACGGGTCTAGAACCCACAGACAGCACTACCGAGAGAGAGACAAGACGACTCCGGCAATGGAGGTGGGTGTCGCTTTATGGTTGCTTGCCTGCTGACACAAAGACAAACGCAAATAATGATGAACCACGCTCGCAGGTACAAACCCGACCAGCTTCCACTAAACGAATCATAAATTACCTGGGTTAAATACGGCAAGACAATGACGTTTAATTTCTACTTAGCAAGTTTTAACTTAATGTTTGGATAATAGTTTTTGTTGCTTTCAATCATTTCACCCCAAGCAAGGCTAGTCCTGGGTATGACGATAAACTACATCCGGCAGCTTCTGATCGAATGATTAGAGGTTTTGAGGAGCGTAGAGCCACTTCTTAATTGATATTGTTCCCAGATTCACCCTGACCCGGGGTTGTAGCAAATGATAGCTACCCAGCAATTGGCAATTAGTGAACCTCCAAGCAAAAAGAAAACACTGTGAAAGCGTGAAATTGCATATTGTGGTAAAAATACCAGCAATTCCTTTTTTGTATAAGGAAATTACCGACAATACATATGTATAGAAAATTTACCAAAATTAATTTTAAAAGTGAACAGCAATAGATTTTATGGCAGAATTAACAAACCATACATTTTATAACAAAATGACCAAGTATACATTTTATCTGTAGTTTGAAGCCATAAAATTGTCTTCAAAATGTTTACTTTTCAACATTAAATAACCAATAGATGCAGACATGTCGCTGAACAAAATCAACCAAACAACTGACTTGAAAAAAGTTTTACATGGCATTAATTCATATAATATACTACAATTTCTTAAAGAAATTAAGCACACATATCACTGTCGTAATTATGTCCACACATACATGTATACGGGCAAAAGCTGAGTTTCATCTACCATGCATTCAATTGTAAAGGCAAAATAACATATATTATATTACGTCAAAGTTCGCAAGATAATTAAATTTTGACAGTAAATGACCCATGAGGTGTTGATGTGTCGTTAATCAAACTAATAAATGAATCAATCAAACTCATCAGACACGTTGAATTAGTGTGTCCAGTGTCGTAGTGTTAAGAAGGGACCACTTATAGGACCTCTGCACCTTTGCTAAAACTACTGCATTTCTCTGCGTCTGTGATCTTCTGTATTGATATTTGACTGTGATTTGATCCACTGTCGTTTCTGTATTACCGTAGATAATTACTACCTAATGACTTTTGTCACGATCATTAACAACTTGTGGTCAACCGCTGAGCTGTCCACGATAGGCGATAATGTCTTCCATTGAGTAATTCAGATGCATAAATAGCACTTAGATCAAGGGATACCAAAGGTCGCCACAATTTCCAAAGTCCGATCTCTCTGTCGCCCATGATTATGCTGCGTACGTATTAATTAATTCACATTACCAGGAATGACGTCCCCGGGGTTTAGATTAAAGCGGTCTCAAAGTATTCCCACATTAAAGGATCCATAAAGATTTGATATACCGTTAAACAAACAATTAACCAATTAACAAACCAAGCAAGGCGATAAAAACCAGTAAAAAAAATAGGGGTTATTAAGTGTGAAAGAATAAGAGAAAGAAAAACATTATTAAGGAGCAAGAACAAGAAAATAAGAGCAATCAAGAAGACAAAAGATAAAGATTGACATTACATACATACACACACACACATACACAAACACACACACACACATACATATATATATATATATATATATATATATATATATATATATATATAAATATATATATACATATAAATATAGATAACTAGACTTGTTTCGAAAAAATCCTCGAATTTTTGATTTGCTAATCAAATCAATCTCGAGGGAAAAAAGGTTTAAAAAAAGAAAGAGCTACAAACATGGACTTCTGCCGACAAAAAAAAAACAGATGCAGGTCTGAAGCCCAAAGAAAAACTCCGATACGAGTAACAACTAACTAACAAAAGAGATCAATACAACCGTAGAGCAGACCTAGATACACCTAGTGAGCCAGACAAACCTACCTAGGTTTCACCTAAACGGATCGTCAGGGAAAGTTTGGCCAAACTTTCCCTGACGATCCGTGAAACCTATGGGTTTAGGTCTAACTCGTTATATATATATATATATATATATATATATATATATATATATATATATATATATATATATATATGCAAATATCTACTCAAATGTTCCTAAAATTTTAATAGTGCGTAAAGTTTCTACTATACCACGTGTCCAGATGTCTTCATTTCTATTGATTTATAACATCAAAGGAGACGATGGAGCAAAGTCCTATATTAGGTAATATTTTATAGAGAAAAACATCGAATCTTTCCACTGCATCACACACACACTTATGTATACACACACACATATATATATATATATATATCTGTTTATATTTCTGAGATGAGGTATTATGTACATTATTTACATTGTTCGGACTATCATCATCATTTTGTTGCCATATTTAACACAACATTTCGGCCGCATTACGCTCCGGCCGTCTTCTGTTTGTTGGAATGTCGAACTGAACCATTTATTTCGCTCGCTGCTGTAGACTGTTCTAATTCCATGTGCCATGTCTAATGAATGTCAGTTATCAGTTATCTCCTGTTAATTCCCTTCTCCAAGTTCTCAAAGAGTGTGAGTTCAATACCTGGTTAAAACGGTGGAGAACCTGAAGACGGCCGGAGCGTACAACGGCCGAAACGTTGTGATAAATATGGCAACAAAGATGAGGATGATAGTACGAACAACGTAAATAGCATATATATATATATATATATATATATATATATATATATATATATATATATATATATGCATGCACATATATAGTAGTTCATAAAATTAATATATATATATATATATATATATATATATAAAGTAAAAAACCGTTGATAGAAGCAACAGACAACTTGCTAAAACTTAAAACTCTTATCCAGATAAAGTCTCAGACAACAAAGAAAATACTGAAAAATGAAACAGTCTTAAAGGCAAACCTACCTACTCAATAAATTGCTTGAAGCTTAGATAGCCCAGGCGTTAAATTCTATGAACGGATGATCCTAGTCTAAGCCGAGTTTCACGCAAATAAAAACAAATAAATGAAGGGAGAGCCGAGTTTTATAAAACCAGTGTCACATTCTTACACTTTCAGTAACTCCTTGCATTTTAGTTGCATCACAATTAAGCGACTAAAATCCAAGGGGTTACTGTCGGTGAAAGAATGTGACCGAAAAGTAATATTAAGTAGCAAGAACAATAAAATAGGAAGAATTAAGGGGACAGAAGATAACGATTAACACGGCATTGAAATGTTTGATGCTCAAAACTGGCTGGAGGACAAGAAGCCTGAAAAGAGTTCCGTAGGTTAGTAAAGAACTTAGGATTACACCACCTGTCAAAATGATGAGACCTTACAGCCATCTACAACTGAGCTTCCTACTTTAAATAAAATGATATCGTTCTTACATATAGGATTTTATACGTCTTGAGTTCCTGTATTTATTATTATTAACCATCACACTTGCCCTAATCCTAAACATAATCCTAACCATAGTTCTGCCAGAATTCAATGACGAAACCTGACTTCAAACATCAACCTAGCTAATAATGGATTTTTACCGGTTGATTTAAAACTTCAAATGAAATCATGGCAATGTTTTTCACATTAAACGCTTGCCCCGGGTATGAAGATAAACTACATCCGGTAGCAAAGCACTTGATTGGGAGACTGAAGGTTTTAAGGATCATGAAATTTTCTCTTAAATGTTACTGTTCTCAGGTAAATCCTGTTCCGGGGTGATAGCATATGCTAGTGTCCTTTTTATGGGCAAATAATGAACACAAACAAAAAAAAAAAACATCAACAGTACATTTATATAATAAAATGAGTAATAATAATTTTCTATGCAAAATTGATAATCAATGTACCACTAAAAAAAATATGAAAAAACATCTTTTCGTAGTAAAATTGCCAACGAACATTTTAGGAACTACAAAATACAGTATATATTGTAAAAACATACCTTTACTCTAAGAATATAAAATTACGTACAATCAATAGTTGAAGCCATAAAATTGCGTACAAAATATTTAGATTTCATCATTAAATAACATATAGAGGTGTTTATATGACGCTAAACAAATTCAAGCAACTAACCAACACACTAAACGTATCACTTCGAATAACCTCGTTGTTGTTGCCCGCAGATGAACCTGTCTAAAAATATGCCATGTACGAGATAAGGCGTTGTATCCACGCGATAATTAAATAATAATAATAATAATAATAATAATAATAATGATAAAAACTACCAGCTACGAGTTATCTCGGGATTTGCAGTCAACATGTTAAATATCTATCAATTGTCCGAACATACACGCCGACCTTAAGCAAATCTTGGCAAATATTTTATTGTATCTAGTTTTACTTTTCGAACGCACACATTGCAGAAGATTATTACCAACATAACATCACGGGCCATTTAATAATATAATAAATGCGATGTTTACTCGCTTTTCAATTATCCAGGCCCTGTGATAAAGTTAGTTAAACTCAGTGACTATTTACCGATGTTTCGCCTGACGAGGTTATGTCGAGTAAATATACGTACTGAATTGCACCATTGGTCTGGTCTTCTGCCAGATGAAGCTAATATGATTAATTATCGTCTCTAGAATCTCAGTCTCCAAATCTAAACCAAGGATTATTCCCTCTTGCAGAATCACTCAACTATGCATAGACTAGAAACGTAGTTATCAAAGACAGACATGGAAATCATTCGTTGATAGAGTGAATCACTCGGGGCTTTCTTATTATAGTTAGATTTCGTTTCGTTTCGTTTCGTTTTGGTTTTACGGCATATCAACCTCAATGGCTTATTTAATACCGACAAGATCTTTACTACTGGTAATATTTTTTTTATTCAAAAAAGGCATTGCTGGTAATATATTTTTCCCAAAAATGTACCGTTGGTATTGCTGGTAATAATTCTCTCCTTCAAAAATGCATTGCTGGTATTTTTCCCCCAAAATCTATTGCTGGTAATATTTTTTACAAAAATTTACTATTGGTATTAAAATTTATTCTTACACTTTTATAGTGTTGTGAACCGAGTTTGAAGTTAACTATTTGCCCATGGCTGAGATCCTAACAGGTATTACCATCACAGTCAGGGTAGACCTGAGAACACCAGGAATTCAAAAAAAAAAGGCATTGCTGTAATATTTTTTTAAATGTATTGCTGGTAATAATTATTTCCTTCAAAACTGCGTTGCTGGTATTTTTCCCCAAATCTATTGCTGGTAATATTTTTTTCCAAAAATGTACTCTTGGTATTAAAACCTATTTTTACACTTTCATAGTGATTTGACCCGAGATTGGGGTTAACTATTTGCTCATGACTGGGGCCCTAAAAGTTGCTACCATCACGGGTCAGGGTGGGCCTGGGAACACCAGGAATTAAGAGCTAGTTCCATGCTCCTTAAAACTTCCTGATCATTGTCTTTGCTATCGGATGTAGTTTATTGTCTTACGCGGGACACGGATGTCGTTATTTTAGTTAGATACCAAATTTAGATGACGTAAGTAAATAAGAATTATGATACAATGATAATTCATTTCAAGGTAACGATAGAGATGTTCAGCGGATTTGTGACGGAAAGAATTGTCTTGTGCGACATAGTAAACCAACTTTTCTTACAGTAGACCCAAATATACTGTTAGAATAGAATAGACGATTGATATTTCCATAGTAAAAACTTTGCCAATCTAGTAGCAGGCTTAAATTCATGCAGTTGAGTCACCAAGGAGGAAATATTAAAAACAAAGAAATCTTTTCGAAATGGACATAGGAATGACAAGTAACGTCGTTAATAAATTGACAGTAGTCGAAATTCCAGGTCAGAAGTGATTATATTCAAACCCTATTTTAAATTTTATCAAGAATCTCAAGATATACAGGGGTTGGACAAAATAATTGGAACAGTCGCAAAATCTACTCCTATATTTTAAAAACCTATCATATTAAGAACTTTAGCTAAAACTTCGTAATTGCAGGTTATATCTATTGTAAATACGTTTATTTATCGAATTTATTGTCTTTGTTTTATTTATTTTTAAAATTTAGTAAAATTTAAGCTAAATGCGTGACCTCTCCGAGTTCGAAAAAGAGCAAATTGTTGGAGCTCGCATGGCAAGAGCCTCGATCACTAAGGTTGCTGAACTATTTGGTTTTTCAAGAGCTACCATATCAAGAACACAGATGCAATTCGAGAAACATGGCAAGGCCTCTAGCAACCGTAGCAATTCGGGTTGAACTTGCAAACTTACTGACAGGAACTGACGTGCATTGAAACGCAATGTGGCAAAAAATCATCGGATAAATACGGCCAAAGTGACTGCTGAGTTGAATAACCATCTGAATAGTTCAGTTTCTACTAAAACTGTTCACCGTGAGCTCCATAAGGCTTCACATCATGGAAGAGCCGCTGTGAGGAAACCTTCTCTCTCCCCTCGCAACATTCAAAAGAGAAGTGGTGCAGAGATCACAATGCCTGGTCTGCAGACCAATGGAAGCAAGTCATATTCTCAAACAAGCCCAGTTTTTCTCTTTTCCCAACTACAGGGAGAGGCAGCCAAAAAATGCTTACAACCCTGACTGTCTTCTTCCAATAGTGAAGCATGGAGGTGGATTAGTGATAGTCTGGGATGCCATATCATGAAAATGTCTCAGTCCAATAGTTGCCCTGCATGGTAGAATCGAAAGCAAAGATTTTTAGGAGATCATGTTCATCCAATGGCCAAGACTTTATTCCCTGATGGTGACTGTATCTTCCAAGACGATAATGCTCTAATACATACCGCTCGAGTGGTTAAGAATTGGTATGAAGGGCATGAAAGTGAGCTAGAACACATGGAGTGTCCTCCCCAATCTCAAGATATCAATATTATTGAACATTTGTGGTGCATTTTGGAGCAACAAGTTAAGAGCCGCTATCCTCCACCGTCGTGTAGTAAAGAGCTGGAGAAGGTTTTAATAGAAGAATGACTGAAAATTCCTCTGGATGAAGTCAGGAAGCTGTATGATTCCATTCCTAGATGTATTAAAGCTGTCTGTGAGGCTAAAGAAGGACCAAGTCCATATTAAATAAATTTTCTTTGAATTTAAAAAGTGTTCCAATTAATTTGTCCAACACCTGTTTCTTAGGACCACAAGATCAGATATGACAACAGTGTTCACTAGAGGGACTAATGGTAAATTTATAAATATGCAAGATGGATTCTGAAATGTCTGACGAAATGGCGAGACAAATTCCCTTGCAGAAAATCTAAAGTCTTAAAATAGTGGCATTATCTCCATGCTTGGGGGTAAAAAGTTTAAAAAATACAAAACAAAATGTCTGTCTCATTCTAAGATTCTGAGAACATTCTAAGAAATTCTACTATGCAAGGAGATTATCGCTCAAAATGAAATATTACGAAAATCTAGAGCTGTTCGAAGCACACATTTCAGCTTGATAGCATTCAAACTCATTTACCCTGCTTTCTAGTTGAAGATATAAGGTGTCCATAAGGTTCGTGTGCACTTTAAAAACTTATAACTTTATTTGTATTTGCGAATAGAAATAATCTGTCAAATTTTTTCATAAAGTTTAATGTACCTTGTTTTTGGTATAGCTAAAATAACTAATGTGATTTCAGGCATTACTGTAAATCAGTTAGCAAATGTTTTCCGGGAACTGCAAAATCGTATTACACTTTGTATTGCTAAATTTCAATAAAACCTTAGAAAACATAGATTTACTTCTTTCTAATACTGTTTACAAATTATTTCTATCGCAAATACAAATAAAGTTATAAATGTTTTAAAGTGCACACGAACTTTATGGACATCCTGTATATTCTCCGTTCTACAGTCTCATCCATATATTCACAAGAAGAACAAACATTTCATTTCTCTTTCTCTGTTTCTATTTTCACATCTTCATATGAACACCTTTCATTAGTTCTTTCTTTTTCAGACAATTATGATACGCCATTCTATTTCCACGAAATCGAATCTTTTATTTCCACCTTATACAAAATATAATGAGAAACACAACTCTTCTCTTTCTACTTTATGAAACAAACTCCCACGGGGGTGCTTCTGTGAACACGACAATATTTAGCTCTTTATACTCCGTGCACTAATCATCTTCACTTCCAACCTCCTTCTCATTCATCATGTTGCACATATTAATAATATCTACATTGACAGTAACCATGTTCCGTTGGTGGCTCAAAAGCCTATTTTTGTGTGAACTTTATAATAATCTATACGCATGCGCACATGATTTTAAATGTCAGCGCTTATCCTGGAAATGTTCTGTACATTCGAATAAAAAAGAAGAGGAGAATTATTACCAACATAAAATCATAGGTCATTTAATGACATAACAAATGCGATGTTTACTCGTTTTTTGTATTTTTTTAAAATTATTCTGTAACAAGCATAGTGAAGTTCAGTGATTATCTGTCTTTGTTGCTGTTGACGAGCCTATGTCTAGTAAATATATGCACTGAATTCTATCATATACGTACTGAATTGCACCATTGGACTGGTCTTCTGCCAGATGGGACTAATATTATTAATTATCGTCTCTAGAATCTTTGTCTTCAAATCTATATAAACCCAGGATTATTACCTCTTGCAGAATCACTCAACCATACGTAGCTTAGAGCTGTAGTTAACAGAGACAGACATGCAAATCATTCGTTTATATAGAGAATCAACTTAGGCTTATTATTATTTTAGTTAGATTCCAAATTTAGATGAAGTAACTAAATAAGAATTACAGTCCGATGACAATTCATTTAAAGGTGAAGATGTACAACTGACTTGTTGTGCTGGAAATGTTCACTCAGCAATTCTAAAAACAACTGATTTAATGACCTCCCCTCTTTGGTAATACGAAAGTATGAATACATAACGACTAATAGATTGTGAACAAGCTCTTATCGTTTTTACTGTTGAAATATCTAGATGTAAACTTATGTCATACTGTAAGAGTTTTTTTTTCTCGTACTTTTTCTCCGTGAAAACCTATTTCGTTTAATCGTTTATCTGCCACATATGATCTTCAAAAATTAAAATGCAACGCCAATCGCAACCTTCTGTCTTTCTAGGCCCTCTGCTTTTATTATATTTTCTCCACACGGACGTCTTCTCATTCTATTTCACTCTCATTATCCCCTTGTGTCTTAGTGGCATTATCACCTTGCCTAGAGTAAAATACATTTAAAAAATAAATAAACGTATTTGAAGGGATGATTTTCTTTTATTTTAAACATTGTTTTTTTTATATATATATAATCTAGGGGCATTCTCGCGTTACTTGGGGTGAAACAAATATAAATATATTTTTTAAATTGTTTTTTGTTCATATCAAGTCAACCTAAGTAGAGCTTAAGTTGAAATTCCCAACGAAAGAAAGGATTACAATTCCAAGATTATACAAGATTAAAACTAGATTACTGTAAAAGAAAAAATAATCCTGTTTTTGAAAGATGTCATTCACTCCGTAGAAACCCTTAAAGAATACAATCCGTGAATCGCCTCGAGAAAGTCTTTTACTGATTTCGATTCTAATCACTCACAGAATCTTTAGTCTTTACTTTTTCACTAAATACAAAGTGTGACAGAAATACGTCCGACATAATTGTCAGACATTAGCAAGTTGAAGACATCACTGCCACACTGATGTCTTAATACAAGGCAGAAGTCACATGTTGTAGTGTCTTTTTCGAGCTGTTCTGCCTTCCCTACATAAATAACAAACCTTTCATGAAATTTCGGCTTACATAAGCCATTATCAAAGATGTCAATTACAACATATTAAGCAATATTGACAGTGATGATTGTCTGTCATTATTTACATAGATGATTTCTAAGCAACGATAAACACGTGCATATAAGACGCTAGAAGCGAAAATCGCACCGCATGTCATGACGTCACACATGACCACACGAGAGTGAATTGGAGAAGTATGAAGTATGAAAAGCCGTTGGTATAAACCAATGGCTCCTGTTACCAATTATAGACATTTAAGAATATTTGTAGAGATGCCATAATTGATTTTGTTTAGTTTGGGTTTCAGCTGTTTGATGTATAATGCTTCAAGGATTTTTAGTTTTTGTCTATTGTTTTCATGTCGGAGTATAATTCTGTTTTCAACAAGTATTTTACGGAATTGTGTGTGCGGGTAGGCATGTTGTTTTAAATGCCTAAAAATGTTTTCATTCAAATATATATATATAAACTATGAAATCTCCACAAATATTCTTAAATGGCTATAATTTATAACGGATTCCCATACTTAAAACTTCTCGTTTTTCACTCTCGCGTGGTCATGTGTGACGTCACGATCTGCGACACGATTTTCTCTTCCGCCTCTCGTATACTCCATGTTAGTCGTTATTTTGAAATTTTTCATCCAGCAAGGGCGGAATATCATTGTTGTTTCATCCGTTTGTTGATTAATTTATTGAAATTGTCATCTTTGATAATGGCTTGTGTAAGCCGAAAGCTTAGACGGGATTTAAACATGTATCAATATGGTGTTTTTCATTTCGTATTTCAACGATAATGTGATTAAGCTTATCAGATAATATGAAAGGAACTTACTTAAAATAAATAGATAAAACTTGTCTATATTATTTAATGAAATATGTATAATATGTATGTGTGTGTATGTGAGTGTGTGTGTATGTATATATGGTGTTACAGCAAAATTTTCCAAAGGATTGATATAAAGTTCAAATATGAACCCCTGGTCAAAATCTTAAGACGGTTAAAAAAGTATAAAATATTGTTACTTTAATCAAAATATATTTCCGAAATGTAGTTTATTAACAAAATACAAGTGAACATTTTAAGATTTTATTTGGTTGATTTAAACAAACATTGAAAAAAAGATTTTTTGGTCATAAAGATCAGACCATGTAAATAAAAATAGAAAATACAGAAGAAATAAGTCAAAGAGATAATTTAATCCTCAGTAAATCCTCCATTTAAGCGAATTACTTCTTAAATTCGCTTTGGCATACTTATTATTAATTACTGCATGAGGATGCTTGGGATGCCGGCCCAGGATGCATAAACTGCAGCACGAAGAGATTTCACGATTGGGTTTCGATCTGGAGAGCGTTGTGGATTGCAACATTGTCCTGCTGGAAAATCCAGTTTTCTTAACATAGATGAGGGCCTTTAGTAATTAGCGATGCCTTTCTTAACATGTCAATGTAACTAGCAGCTGTTTGACCTCCTGTAACTCAAGAGTTCCATTTTACGAAAATCAACCCCAGACCATAACTGATTCACCTCCACTGTGTGTGGTGTTGAGAAAATTTCTTTTGGGACATCTTTTTCATACTAGTAACGCTGAAAACCGTCTGAGCCATCAAGATTGATTTTTTTCTTGTCTGAAAACAACACCCTCTTCCATTTATCCAAATCCCAAGTTTGATAATCGGAAGCAAATTGTAAACGGCAGGTTTTATGGCAAAGAAGAAAGCGAGGCCTCTGCAGCTGTTTCAAGTTTTTAAACCCTGTTTTATTTGAATGTCGTCGAATTGTTCGAGAGCTGCATTCAGTATGTTTTAGCTTTTATCTGACTTGATGTTAGGCTTGAATCTCGGCTTATGAGTCTGTCTAGAGATGGTGAGATTTTATTGGGGCGACTGCTTGATTTTTAGAAGCATATGCATCCGGGTTTTTAATTAATTTAGCAATGACAGCTCAGCTACGGCCAATTTCATTTGCAATGGCTCGTTGCGAAAGACCACGTCTTTGAAGTTCAACAATCCTGTCCTGTTCGAACATTGTGAAAATTTTACCCTTAGCCATTTTAAAATCTGAAATTTAATATTGGAAATGAGCTACGTAGATGTATACACGCCTGAAGCTATGAGCACACTGACTAGTTCTAAAACTTTTGTCCAGTAATTTGTTTTTCACTCATGGTCTTATTATGATCAACCAAAAAAATCGTTTTTTCAATGTTTGTTTAACTTCTATGTTGATAAAGTACATTCTTGATTAAATGTAAATTTTTCGCAAATATATTTTGATTAATGTAACAGTATTTTATATTTTTAACCCTTTTGTATCTGGTCTTAAGATTTTGATCAAGGGTGTATATATATATATTCCTCCATTTATATATATATATATATATATATATATATATATATTCCTTCATCTTTTACTAACTCTATTTCCCATTTCTTTCTCAAACCCCACTTCTCCCTCTACTTTTTTATTCTCTACCCCCTTTTTTTCTCTTTACCTCGTTTCCTGTGAGATGACTCATTAGATGGGTCAATGTCTGGTCCACCCCTCTCTTACTCTTAAATATCTTAATAAAAATAGATTTAAAATTATTCCTAACTTTCACTTCCCTCTCTAATTTCGACCATGTCTGTCATACTCCTTCCACTTCTCTCCATATCACATAACATCAAATTAAAACTACCACTCAAATTTGAGTAAAAGCAATATGTAAATTTAAAACATTTTCCTCCTTGAAAGAGAGGTCTGATGAACCAGGTAAAAATCATATATCTGGGGAGATAAATTATAATCAATGTAACCTTAACGTTGTCTCTTTTCTATCTAAATTATATATATATATATATATATATATATATATATATATCAATAATAATATAGTTTAAAATTGTGCTATATCTCTATCTATAAAAGACAGGATGTGTGTGTGTGTGTGTGTGTGTGTGTGTGTGTGTGTGTGTGTGTGTGCCGAATGCACGGCTGCAATTTTCGACGGATTTGCACCAAAATTTACATGCACATGCTCCAAGTTAGCGTGAAGCCCAAGACCGACTTTGCGTTTCCCAAATCCCATCCATAGTGGAAATAATCGACTTTTTCATGCTTCTACGGCACTTTTCATGTAGTTTGCGGCCATTTTCTACTGGTTAGAGTGAGAGCGTATAGCTGGCTGCCACGAATAGACAGGAAGATTTTATTGGTCAGCGTGAGAGTCAACAGCTTACTGACACGAAGGTTAACTAGCATGCAAAAAGAAATCGATAGCTGCATTCGTAACAAGTGGGAAAAATTTAAATCTGCATGACACTTTACTCCAATTGGCTCATTCGCTTGCTTAAACTCAACGTTGATTCTGATTCTGCAGAACTCCGTTGGGTGTGAAAAAGTATTTGTTGTTAACATTCTTTTTTCATTCGGTTTTTCCATTTAATGTTTAGTATAAAGCTTAGAAAAAATCGTTGTATCCGTAAGTTGTGAAGGTAAGAGGGACAAAGGAAAACAACACATAACCTACCTAGCAAGCTTGGGTAAATGGATGGCGGAGCAAGGTTTGGGGTAAAACATAACATAACAAAATACTAAATATATTAAGAGTCACGAAGGAAATTAGGCAATTCCTAACCATTATCCATTTCACCACCCTCGAATCTGGCAGTCAAACACCTGGTATTCCCAATATGTTACCCATCTAGGTAATGAACACACACGACGTTGCTTAACTACTGTGATATGAGCTTAATTGTCGAATATGATATACATCCAAATCATGAAGACACTTAATTTCCGAAACCAGTTGCCACCCAAAGCTATAGGAATCAATATGTCTTTCTATTTAGCCATAACTAGGGGAAGAAAGGATCCATACCTTTCACTGTAAGTGAATATCAAGAATTCAACTGGAATCCGAACTCAGTTCTCTGATTCCTCAATCCGAGTTAATATCAATTACTCTACCGTCTATTATAAGTATTAAAAATTCAAGGTTTTGCTGTTTTTTCTCGATTAATTTCGTCTAGTGAGTTAATTACTGTTTTAAACAAAGTTTGCTGGAAAAAAAACAGACTTATCTTTTAGATTTTTAATCAATATTTCTCGTTGACAGAAACCTTTCAGCGTATTTGTTTATTTTTCTTAACAATATTTCTTTGGAATGAT
Organism: Acanthosepion pharaonis; assembly: GCA_903632075.3. Lineage (NCBI taxonomy): Eukaryota > Metazoa > Mollusca > Cephalopoda > Sepiida > Sepiidae > Acanthosepion > Acanthosepion pharaonis. The sequence goes on along the minus strand of CAHIKZ030003303.1, from coordinate 606,908 downwards.
ATCAGTCACTACGCAAAATAAAAGAACTTAAATGAAATTCAAAGTAGGTTTATGATTGCTGTTTCGGCCAATTTAAAATGTTAATTATTTTATATTTCAGTGATGTCACGTAGGCGGAATGTTAGTCTCAAGAAATATAAACAAAGTTAAACGGATTGGAAATTCATTTCATTTCTTTTGTTCTCGATAATGATTGAAGCCAATCGAAGTCTCACTACCTTAACAAGAAATTTGTGTACGTTTAAGATGACACAGAAAATGATTACTATATATATATATATATATATATATATATATATATATATACAGTAGCGTGCATAAAGATCAGAAAGACGTTAAGAAAAAGTCTAAATGTGAAATAACTTTTTTATTTTAAAGCTTCATAGAACATTTTATTAAGGAAAAATAAGAATATGAAGAGAAATTATATAATTTCAAAATATAAAGATCAATAATTTTGCCTCAGTGCACTAAAAGCAGTGTTAAACGTTGAAAAATTCATCCGACACCTACCTAAACATAACCCCTTTTTCGAACGTAACTAATAACTGATACAACAAAAGTTAATAAAAATGAATACGCTACCACCCCTTGTCTGGATGATCAGATCTCTCTGTATCCTTGGGAAGAGTGAATTATGAATTTTTCGTTGTCTTTAAAACTTACTACAAAATTCGCTTGAGGATGAAATGGAACTAATGATTTAATTTAATTACAAAATTAAATTTGAAGCTTTTAGCTTCCATTTTTGAAACATGGTTATTACCGTGTAGCGAAAAACATTTTAAATCAGTTAATTTATAATATTAATGCTCTGTAAATAAACATATCAATAAGAACACCGGATTATATATCTTAAAGTTCTTTCTTTATATATATATATATATATATATATATATATATATATATATATATATATACAAAAGTGAACATAGAAGTCAACACTTAGAGGCGACAGTCTGTTTCATGCTATATGCAATCGTCAGGCCACATATGCTGTTATTTTTCTCGGCTATTTATATATATATACGGGTTAGTGGTGCATTGTTGTTATTCTATTATGGCGGTTATTTTACATATTTACACGCTCTTTCTCTGATATTGAGCACTTTATTCCATAAATACCTTAAGACTATATATATATATATATATATATATATATATATATATATATGAAGAAATATAGTATTAAGATGTGCTATATTCATAGGATAAAGTGCTCAATATCAGAGACAGAGCGTGTGTAAATATAAAAGTGAACATAGAAGTCAATACTTAGAGGCGACAGTCTGTTTCATGCTATATTCAATCGTCAGGCAAGGGGGTTTGTAGGAGTGGACGAAAAAGAGAAGACTTGCTGAAGCAAAATGACTATAAAAGAAAAAGTTTCAAAAAGTCAGAAGATGGCGATTGGCTTTGCATTAAATTTTTTAAGATTATCGTATTAGGAAAGTAAAAAAAAAGCGAAACAGATTTATGCGGGTGGGACCTGCGGGAAAAGAAACTGTTAGAATAGGACTTATGGCTGCATATAGCTAATTCAACAGTAAATTAATGAAACTTAGTTGCTAATCCTGTCATACGCTTTAAACTCATGCGGTCGTGCTATCAAGAAGGAAAGCTCACTAGAACAAATGCCATGAAAATAGTTATAGAAAATGTAGATGGAAACTACGTCTTGGCGGTGTATGGGTGGAGTGACCTCTCGAGATTCCAGGTCAGGATGCCAATAACATAACAATCCATTCTTTGGTTTTTATCAATAATTTCGAGATATATAAACGAAGCAGACCCGATATGAACGTAGATGAAGAATAGTTTAAATCTCGTTTTACCCAATGTGTATTTGCTGCTTATAATTACAGTAATAGCGAGCGAGTAGCAAGGAGAAAACGGAAATAAAACAAAAACGAATATGGATGAATTTCGCGCGCTGCGCCTCAACAGTACGCCATTAAAACATTGATAACTGAGGTCTAAAAAAAAGAAGTTATAAGTCTTGTTTTATTTCTGCGTATTGATTCATGGCTGAAATTTGAAAACTATCAAAAAAAACATTTAGAATATTTTCATCGCATAATCTTATGAACACGTACTCGTATCACACTTCATTTAAATAAAGATATTAATAATACCAATATTTCTGTATTGTAATCATTGCTACATTTCTTGAACAGACCACTTAGAGCAATACCATAACAAAAAGATATATATTTTTATATGGTGCAAAATTGATCTTTGCTAAGAGAAAGTTGTTTCTGAATATAATAAGTTTATTTGTATTTCTTTTTTAATCTGTGGAAATAGAGGTGTTTTATCCACCAATAAACCACCTGCACAGATCAAACCCACGTGTAACTACAGACCAATGAACGAATGTCGCTTAAACGGCAACTGACTGCAAAACAATGTAATGTACAAAGCCACTGTAAAATCAGCAGATAACGAAGACAAAACATACGTAGAAGTAACTGAAAGTCACTGGAAACAAAGAAACTATACATACAAACATACTTTACAAATAGTAAATGCGCGAACAGAGCAATGCTTTCTGAACATATATTGGAAATTAAAACCAAAAACCAAATCATCCCAAAACTATCATGGAAAATAAAGAAATCAGCATCAGCCTACAACAATAAATTCAAAGACTTTGAATTCTGTCTGAACGATGAAATAGCTATAATTACTTTCCCAGATAAATACAAATTACTAAATAAACGATCAGAACTCATTTCAAAATGCAGATACGAAAACCAATTTTTACTACGTTAATTAAAAATTAAAAATAAATTGAATTAGATTAAAATAAATAAATAATATAAAAGAATAAAATCAATAAATAAGTAATCAAACTGAGTAAATAATAAACAAAATAACGAACTACGAATGCACACATAGTCAGAAGTAAACAATATTAATCAGCAGCAAATGATTAAGAAATAAATTATAAATAATGGTTAAAAACGTGAACAAACTTTAAGACATTTTTTATGTTTATACATTCTTTTTATAGATAGAAATATTTAAGTAAATGCTCCGTTTATAATAAACTGTATTAATAACATTTACGGGACTGAACGTCCGAGAAATTTTCATAGAAAACATTCGTCCTCCGACAGGAATCGAACTTGTATCCTATACGGAGCCGTCATTTAGCCTGACGTGCCTTATCCGATTGAGCCACAGAGGAGCGTTTGCTTAGCAAGGTCGATTTTACTGCTTTTAAACTACAAGCTTCCATGAATCTCTCACGTACATTTATATCTGCTTAATGCGTATCCAAATGTAAACAAATGACGTTACACATTATGGACAAAGTCCGACAATTATTTTAAGACATTTTTTTTTTATGTTTATACATTCTTTTTATAGATATAAACATAAAAAAATGTCTTAAAATAATTGTCGGACTTTTGTCCATTTTATAAACAACACTATATATATATATATATATATATATATATATATATATATATATATATATATATATACTTTTACTGTTGTTTTAGTAGAAGTTGAAAATGGCAGCTAAACTCGAAAATGACCCTCAATCAGTTGCTGTGTTAATCAATGGCTTGGAATTTTTAACTTAATCGCTCTCGTTTAATCATCGTAGATGAACCTCTTTGCTTCCATGTCTGATGCTAACCTGCAGGAAAGCAAATCATTGCGCCTTCTTGGTCTCACGTTGTCTAATGTCAAGATGCTAATCGATTATACTGAATCATTTGCTACTTCTTCTGCCAAGAAGGTTGCTTCACTTAGTCGTTCAAGGTATTACTTGCCGAATACATCTTCTATATTTATCAATCTACAATTCGTTCATGCATGGAATATTACTACCATATCGGATCTGCTTCGTTTATATATCCCGAAATTCTCCATAAAAACCAAAGATAATAGATAGCGGCTGGAATTGAGGAGTCGGAGAGCCGAGTTAGAATTCCATTTGAATCTATTAAATTCACTTACGTGCTAATACCTATGACAAAGGGATGAATCCTCTTCTTCTCCCCCTAGCTTTGAGTTAATAACAGGACAGACCGGGTTCAATAGCCATGGATGGCAACTGGTCTACCGCAGAAAGAATTTGCAACATACAGCGGGAAAAAAAAATCTGCATTGTCATTCATGTATCGAAAGATACTTGATCGCCTAAGCGTGTATCACGCATGGCACATAACTGACTGACAGGAGTATAATGTAAATAACGAAAAATCTCCATTCGAGATACTCAACCTCTTGCCAAGGTTTTATTAGACCATATTTATTTCTGTTTCTAAGAATATCTTTATTTTTTTTTAATGTTCAAACACAGTGCGGTCATCGCGTCGTATGGCGGATAATGAATGGCAAGGCGCATCCTGCTTTGAGGAAGTCTTTTGATCTTATCCTATTCAAATTAAAAGAATCATTTTTGATTGCGGTGTCCGGTGAGAATCGAACACAACATAAATTTAATGATATGCAAAACTGATTGTATCGCAAACGGCTATCTAATTTTCCAATATCAGGACTAATGTCCTCATCTAAAGATTAGTTGATTAAACCTTGGTCTGTGGATTTAGCGCAAAAGTCCTACCTGGCCAAACAGTCAGTAATTAGTAGTGAGGAGCAGTAATATCTGAGAAGTACTTAAAACGAGAATAAGATGATATATATATATATATATATATATATATATATATATATATATATACCATTCCATTCAAAAAACAAATAAAGAGGTTAATGATTTAAATGGCGAGAATACATCTTCGCAAACAATTTCAATAAGTTACACTAACCCCGAAGATGTTTTCTCGCCATTTAATAACCTCTATATTTGTTTTTGTAGGAATGATTCATGTAATTATAAATTAAACCGCACCTATATATATATATATATATATATATATATATATATATATATATATATATCAAGAGATTCATTTCTGTAGTTCACTGCTACTAGCAAGCAGATTTTTTTCTCTCCTGATGTTTGCCGAAACTAGTCGAGGAATCTAACTGAAATAAGAAAAACGAAAGAATACTAATACACAACACAGTGTTTCTAAAGATTTTAATTTTTTAATATTTTTTATTGTATATATATATGAATAAATATTACATATACTCTTAAGGTTTGCTATATTTATGGACTAACGTATTCAATATCAGAGATGGAGCGCGTGTAAATATAAAAGTGAACATTGAAGTCAACGCTTAGAGGCGACAGTCCGTTTCACGCTCTCTCTCTCTCTCTCTATATATATATATATATATATATATATGAAGGCATAGAAAGCGAATAGATGTTTTGGAAGAATGCAAGACATACATACGATCCATCGCGAAAGATATTAGAAATGGGTCGATTCCTTGTGCCGATGCAGAAAGTACCTCACCCTTGCCATGATTTTTTTTTTTTTTTTGCAAATCTCAGATAAGTCTAAAAATGAAATATGGCTGCAATAAATTGGCTAGACCTTGTTGTGGTAGGATCCACCTAATTTGCATAGTGGAGTACCGACCATATAAATATGGTTGGTACCGGGAAGAGAGGGAGGAATCAAGAGATTCAACCAGAGACTCTGCCCGACTGCGACTCAGTCAACACATTCTCCAGGAACGGTCTTACCAGGAATATACAAAAGACTATATGTAAATATTGTGTACACTTTCTTGTTTCAATACATTTTTTCTAAGTACATTTTGTGTTGTATTATTATTCCATGCATTAGTCAAGTTTCAACAGACCTGCGCGTTCCTCAATTTGCAGCTTCGGCAAAGTTCAAAAGCGTTTACCTGGACTTGTGGGTCATGGATTTTTTTCAACCCTACATCTCTTTTTCCCTCAGTCGAAATGTCGCAAGACTATCGATACGCTATCGTAATTTCCATAGCAAATTTTCAGACGAGTTAGATTCCTTAGATATGAATAGCTACGGCCCGCCATGTCACCTACACGCGAATATTCTGATTCCCTGAGTATTGAAGGAAGTTCACTTGGGATATCTTCTTCCATGGAACACCTACTTTAAGAAACAGATTCCTGATAGGAGTCTATTCTAATCATCAAAATATTAACAAATTCAATTTAGTGTTAACTGTTATTTATCATATATATCCTCATATCCTTCACTTACTTCTATGTAACTACCGTAGCCCTCTGCGTTGAAAGGCTCTTGGGCCATGTATTGGCTAAGATATTGATAAAAAAAACAAAATAAAAACATATCTGTTTTCTTGTATGGAAATTTACTGGTATCAGTTAAGAGAAATCATTAAAACTATTTACTAATGTAGATGTGAACATTAGTGAGACACTGATGGATAATGGTTCTCATTAGGCATGCGAAATGGATTTATAGTTTAAACTGGTTCTAAAAAATAAAGACTCGAAAATATTTCTGAATCGAGATATACTCCATAATAATGTGCATAAAAAAATTGAAGTTGAAAGCAACCCATGCAGAATTGCGTAGGATAGCAAAATGGTGTGTTTTCCGATTGTTCAGTGGGAATATATACAAGCGACTTTGACCACTCTGAATCTCGTGAGAATCAAACAGACACACAAAAACTACTGAAGTCAAGAAAGAAGGTCATCAGCTGAAACAGGAAAAGATCAACCAATATCAAACAACCTCCTCGACGTTGAAAGGACCATTTTGAATCTTTGATAATCTGTTTGTGATTCGTCTTTATTCATCTTCATCTCATGCTCTCAGTTTCTCCGCCATTTTCCTTCAAGTCATTCTCTTCAAAGAAACATTAAAAGACATGAGAAAGACGGTTCAACTAACTCAAATAATGCTTTGAAAATGTCCACAAAGGAATTATTTCGAAAACAACGAGTTGATTCTTTTTAGAGATTTTGTGAGTTCTGTTTTTTCATATTCTAATTCAAAATGCTTTTATTTTTTTTTCTTTTAAAACTACTTTGGGCTGAGATTCCTGTCTTTACAGCTACCGTACCTTTGCAGGTTTTAATAAAACATTATGCTGACGATCACAATGAGATACTATATATATATATATATATATATATATATATATATATATCTCGTTTCGAAAAACCTTCGAAGTTTTGATTTGCCAATAATCAAATTAATTTCGAAGGAAAAAAAAAAAAAAGAGCTAGAAACAAGAAAGTCTGTCGAAAAAATCGCACAGATACAGGTTTGAAGCCCAAAGAAAAAAAACCTGACGATCCGCTTAGAAGAAACCAGGGTAGGTTTGTCTGGCTCACTATGTCTATCTATCTATCTATCTATCTATCTATCTATCTATATATATATATATATATATATATATATATATATATATATATAGAGAGAGAGAGAGAGAGAGAGATTTAATAGACCGGTTGATGAATTTTGAGGAATAAATAGCCCAGGTATTATAACAAAATTGGCAACATGATTGATGCTATTTATTATATATTTTCTTAGATCTGCATATAAGAAGTACATGTGGGCCAACTTTCGTTTTAATATATATATATATATATATATATATATATATATATATATATATATATATATATATATATAAAACGTTGGTTAATAACACCAAAAAAAAAAAAAAAAACACCGTTGGTGAGTCTTCCCCGTTTCTCCGATTATTTCTCGTATCGCTGATGAAGGACACAGTCGTACCCGAAAATTCCGGACTAATAACATTAATCCCCGTCCTCCATTTCTGTCTTGTGATTAACAATTAATATATAATAAATTCATTTCGCACTCATCATATTGGCACTCATCATATTGGTAGTTTTCGGCTCTTGTTTTGAAACATGAGAACTCTTATGTAGCGTGTTGAAATCATATTTTTAAATAAATAATTAAATATATATATATATATATATATATATATATATATATATATGTGTGTGTGTGTATATATATATATATTTGGTTGGATTGATGTGAGTTTGTGACCTGGGTTTCACGCTTTTTGCGATCTAAGCGTGAAACCCAGGGTCACAAAACTCACATCAATCCAACCAAATATGTTAGCTCTATCTCTGATATTGAGCGCATTCTAATAAGTACCGCGCAAATAATATATGAATAATTATATATATATATATATATATATATATATATATATATATATATATATATATATATATATATATATATATATATATATATATATATATATATATATATATATATATATATATATATTTGCCTGGCTAGATGTGAATTTGTGATACTGGGTTTCATAATTTTGCGAGCGTCAAAAAACTGAATAATTTTTTAAATAATTAATTTATGTAGATTGTGTGTATTGGTGTAATTATGGAAGTGGGGTAGGCACTTTTCACACACACACTCACAAACACACATACGCACACACATATATATTATTTACATTTTTCGGACTATTGTCCTGATTTTTGTCGCCATATTTATTACGACGTTTTGGCCGTTGTACACTCCGGCCTTCTTCAAGTGGTTGGAAGAGTGTGAGTTCAATACCCGGCTAAGGAAGTGGAGAAATTTCGGCGGGAAAATTAAAAGGAGATAACTGATAACTGATATCCATTAAACATGGCACGTGGAACTAGAACAGTCTACCCCAGTGAACGAAATAAAGGGTTCAGTTCGACATTCCAACAACCTGAAGAAGGCCAAAACGTTGTAATAAATAAGGCGACAAAGATGAGGACAATAGTCCGAATAATGTAAATAATGTACATAATAACTCATCTCAGAAATATAGACACACACACACACACACACACACACACATATATATATATATATATATATGGATGATATGCTAAAATACGGTTATTTTTTAACTGATTTAATTAAAGGAAAACTCTTTTGCAGATTTGATAATTACAATTATAGAGATGAGATAAAAAGCCTCGAAGTGGCGCACTTTATTAGAATCTGCTTACAGGAAAAAATATTCTTGGCACAACACGGACCGAAGGCGGAAATAATGTTAATTTGTTTACAGTAATTATCTTGGCAGGTAACAACAGGAGGTTCGGCATTTTCAGCAATTAATATCTGTTTGTAATCCATTCCCAGACGCTCATTTTCACTCTCTCTTGCTCTCTCTCTCTCTCTCTCTCTCTCTCTATATATATATATATATATATATATATATATATATATATATATATATATATGTCAATGTATGTATACATACATACATACACAAACACACACACACACATATATATATATATATACATATATATATATATGTGTGTGTGTGTGTGTGTGTGTGTGTGTGTGTGTGGTGATGGTGATGGTGATAGAGGGAGATTTGATATTTGATTTAATTTTAATAATAATAAACGTTTTCTGAGTGACAAAAATAACCTTAAGCAAAGCAAAGAAGATTTCATACGATTGAAAGGGAAAAAAACATTCGAAAAATAATTTATTTTAT
>CAHIKZ030003303.1:505000-592500 GCA_903632075.3 Acanthosepion pharaonis | reverse complement strand
TTCCCAAACGACCCTCCGCAGGTTTTGAATTCAGAGTTGTCTTTCTCCACCAGTTGCCATCCAAGGCTATAGAATCCAGTCTGTCCTGCTATTTTACCCATAGTGGAGGGAGAGTGAGAGTGAGAGGATTCATACCTTTCCCAAGGGTATTAGCACTTTTGTAATGGATTCGACTGGAATTCGAACTCGGCTCTGCGATTACTCAATCCCATCCGCTATCCATTACTCCACCATGCCTCCTCTCTCTCTCTGTCTCTCTCTCCCTCTCTCTCTCTCTCTCTCTCTATATATATATATATATATATATATATATATATATATATATATATATATATATGCAGCAATCCTTCTTTCATGCATATCCATATTTCATTGAAAACAACAGACAATGTGCTTTTATTTAGTTTTTTATACAATTTCTCATGTGATCTAATACATTTTTCTTTTTGGATCATAAATTGCATAAAATTCCGTCCTAAATTTTACTTAGTGAAAAAAATAAACTTCCTTTCTTAGATTTTCTCGTCGATTTTAGTAATAATGTTTTTAAAACTTCTGTTTATAAAAAAAAATCTAGTAAAGACTGTTACCATCTTAATTTCTCTAGTGAATGTCCTCTTAGATATAAAATAGGTGTTATAAAAAATTTAGATAGAAAATAGGTGTATAAAAAGTTTCCTCACGAGAGCGCACAAGAACTCATCCTGTCTCACGTTTTTCTTTAAGGAATTCAATAATGTAAATCAAACGCTGATTAATAACGGATTTTCTAATCAATTGTTGGATTTCCACATTAGGCGTTTCCTGTCTAAGGTAGCTAATAGCAACGGCGGAAATAGAAACATAAAAAATAATATTAAAAATCAGATGTACGAAAATTATAAACAGGATGAATGCAGAATTAAGGACATTATTAAAAAATGCATAACACCAGTTGACAATAGCAAAAAAAAATTAGATTAATTACTTATTACAAAAAATGTAAAACCTCTAAAACTAAAGATAAAAATAATAATTTACCTATTAGAACAAAATTAAATAGGGCAAATATTATTTACGAATTTAAATGACCATTAAGGAATTGTATTCCTGATCAATCAAAATTCGTAAATAATTATATTGGCCACACTACAACATGTTTGACACGCAGACTCACTGTATACCTTTCTGAAAATAACTCAATTAGATCTCATTTAAATATTCGTGGAGACCTACCAGACACTATTCGTAACATACTTGTTGACAACACTAATATAGTAGCATCATCTACATGCAAACAAAAGGGTAAAAATAATGGAAGCCTTATTAATAAAAACAATAAAACAACAACACTTAATAATATTAACTTTGAACATGGACATAATCTTGACAGCGTTTTAAAAAACATACATACAACAAACTATTTCTTATTTTAACAGTTAAAATATAATCCTTGAAAATGGCTAAATGCGTAGCCGAAAGCGCTCGGATAAAAAGAACATTCTGATATTTTTTTATAATTTTTAATCCGAAGACAAAAAAATTATTAGATCGTATGAGAAATTGAATAAAAAACTAAATAAAAGAACCTTGCATGTCGTTTTCAATGATATATATATATATATATATATATATATATATATATATATATATATATATATACTTATGTGCGTGTGTGTTTGTGTGTGTAATTGTCTTTTTTTTCCATTATTCGAATACAATACTTTAATATATTTATGTATCTAAACAGCTTGTTGATTTTAACTTCACTACGACATTTTATATGACGTTACTTGGATCAATTGAATCCAAGAATTCCCTCCGTGTCTCATCATCCAAATTTTGAAGTATATTTAGTCGGGAACGATTGCAAAAATCCCCGAAGGTTTTTCTGATATTCTCTACTTATGAATTATAAATTTATTGCATATGAATCGAGTGAGAAGCGCGGACACTCATGCCGGTGATCGCCATTGAATATTTATGCAATCTGACTAGATGAGTGCAGTAAATTACTTCCGTTCAAACTAATTTGAATCTCGCCTTTGGAAATGAATCTCAAATTAGGCGAATTCTGTGCGAAGAATTTCATTCGAAATTTTTACTTTCATAATTTTATTGATAAGCCCCTGGTCAGAAACCCATTGTCTGACCACCTAGGTACTTCGTTACATCCGTAGCGGAATCATAAAAAAATTCTTTTTCGATGTGACCCGTCGATTAACTCTTCGCCTGGCAGGCCAGTTGTTACCGGACATTCATCCGGCTATATATAATTTACTTACGCCACCTACTGTCCGCTGACAGAATCACAACTGAGTTAGTTGCACTCTGTTCGAACACAGAGACATAACTGAGAGATTAAATGTACTTTATCCGCCCATGGACAGATGCTAAAATTTGATCTCTGCCAAGAGCCCGGGAAGCGATTGCATCGACCCACGCTGGCAGGATGCGAGACAATATCAGTTTAATGCGTGAATAACTGAGGGCGTGCAACTGGTCAGGACCTAAATTAGCCCATCCCCAGTCGATTGTGCTAGCATTGGTATTACTACCGTTGCTCGCTCTTTAGTGCGATGAGGGGGGTACTGTCGGGGGTATTGGTTCCGCGGAGGCGCGGCAACACCCCAATAATATTTTCAGTTGCGTTTTTTCTGCAGGTAGAAACACAAATGTGTTGCGCTCTGTCCGAAAATAGACACACAAACAGAAGAGGAAATATTTATCCCCCTCCCCGAGGACAGATACTACACTTTGATCCCATCCTTCATCAAGCTACAAAGAATGATGTTGTGAATGGGGAGAAGATCCTTGGGTTTCAACTCCTGCCCTGACATTCATTCATTTTATTCTTCGTCTATGTGTCACGTCTCTTCAGTACATAGGGAATCATGGCTCTCCACAACTTTCTATCTCATATGGTTCTTGGTATTTTTACTCACTTTGCTAAGGCTCCTTCCCCCGTTCCGATATCTATTCAAAGAAGTTCGCTGGGTAAGCGGCTCGCCACCTTCACATATCTCTCTTGCTGGCACGTCTGGCACCGGACTCCGGTCTTGTGTTGGTAGTATCACGGCTATGACTAGCTTAGACCACCTGTGACCAGCTTGGACAAGCTATGACCAGCTAAGACCAGCTTAGAGCAGCGGCCCGAGTGAAAACACTCCGGTCCCCACGTTAAAAACTGACCTTGTGTCACATCCTGACTTAGTGGGGCGTCAAGTAAATATCCATATCTCTCTTGCGCTAAATACACCTCTGGTCAAAAACTTAAGACCCGATACAAAAGGGTTCAAAAAATATAAAATACTGTTACTTTGATCAAAGCATTTACATTTAATTAGAAAATGTACTTTATCAACAAACAAGTGAAAATTAGGATGGTAAGCTTTTAATTTATTAATTTAAACAAACATTGAAAAAACTATTTTTGGGTTGATCATAAGAACTTTTTATAAACATGGTTCGCAATTTGGAGCTGTGAATGCTTTTTCATCTTGGGCAAGCATCCCAAGCACTCTCATGCTGAAGTTAATAATGAATTAATAAATATATGAAGTCTGAGTCATCTAATTCAGCCCAGAAATTTGTTGCAGAAGGAAAAAAGATATGTAGGTTCTAAGCAAACAAGCAAATGTCAAGCTATACCCGGAAAAAAAATCTCCTTAGTTCTGGTGGCATCTGGGAGGTATCTGAAGAACTTCCTGGTTGGCGTAATGATTACCCCAAAATATCAAGTAAAGGTCTGCGACCAGATATTGTTCTTCTGTTAAGGGTGAACTATAAAATCATCCTGGTTGAATTAACAGTACAATATGAATGCCAGATGGAACAAGCCACGATTATAAAACTAATAAATATGAAAATCTAAAATCAGAGCTAATAAAGGAGGGGTATAATGCAATTGTTAGAGCAGTGGAAATTGGAGCAAGGGGTTTCGTTTCAGGCACTCTGTACCAATTTCTGGGCCAAATTGGAATCAAAGGCCGTAATAGGGCCAAAAGTATAAAAAATAAAATAAAATAGAAATAACTGAGAATAGTTCTATGTGGATATGGAAAAAACGAAATACTCCGTGGAGTGTTTCAGCGAACATGACGGCATGACATGACTGATCGTGAATGCGTAATGAGGTTCACATTGCATTCTCAGGACGCGAGCTTTGCCGTTTTTCGGAATTTTCGTAAATTTAATTTCGCCGTTACACATTTGAACTAGTTTATCTACACCACTTGTATATCGTTATACTGGGGCCTCACATCAGTGAGGGGAGGGGCGGTGTGCAACTGAAACAGTTGAGAGGAAGGCCCCGAAACGGTGCACATTCTCTCCTGATGACCCCGGTTTAAATATAAATTCGAACGGAACACGTCAAAATTCAGTGAAGTCATATGCCGTAGTGAAGCTCGGTGGAAGGGTCATTGGCATGGGGAGCATTATACATTCAGCTCGCTTCAGGTGAGTTTCAATTACTTTCCAGTAATTTCCTTTTTCTGAGTATATCAAAGCGAATTTTCGAAGTAATTCGTAAAAATGGAGGATATGCTGAGAATTAAATTGTCGTTCTGATTTATTCTCTATTTGCTATTTTTATTTACATGGTCTTATCTTTATGACCAATCAAAAAATCCTTTTTTTTCAATGTTTGTTTAAATTAATCAATTAAAGGCTTAAAATGATCATTTTTTGTTGATAAACTACATCTCATTAAACGTAAATGTTTTGCAACCATATTTTGATTAAAGTAACAGTATTTCATATTTTTAACCCTTTTGTAACTGGTCTTAAGATTTTACCAGGCGGGTATATGCTCCATGAGGTTTAAGTTTTCCAAAGCCTCCTTCCTCATATATATCCATGGAATTTTAGCTGTCTTTTCTTCATTTTGAGTTTACGTGTTATTTCTGTTGCCATTTTCTTTAATATTTGCTTGTGGCTTACTCGCTCCGTCTATGGGATTTTCAATATCCTTCAGTATAACTAAATTTCTGCTGCATTTAGTTTTGGCTCTAGTGGGGAAGTTGTTCAAAATTCCCTGCCAAATTATTCATCTACCGATCTTGAAATTAATATCCGTCAATTCAAGCTCCAAAGGATTGTCATTTCGCCAGCAAAGCGGAGACTGCGGTAAAGGTGTCACCGAATCTTTGTCGATCTACTGTTCGCAAAATTGATTAAAAAGATTACCGACGTGAAGGCTGACAATTTCCTTTGGGTTGCCAGTTATTTGGAGACATGAGGGTTAGGTGTCAAAGGATCTTCATCCGTCATACATCGATTGTTCACCAAAAATATAAAACAGTAATAGGTACCACATATCAAGCAGTTAGTTAATAGGCTAAATAATAACGTTATAGTCTAACATACTAGTTGCGCAAGTAATGGGAATTTCGTCAGCGATACAGGCAGGGTCATATATATATATATATATATATATATATATATATATATATATATATAGTCGGAGAAAAATGAAAGAGGATCAAGACTAATACCAAACAAATACACGCAGAAACTGTCCGATAGAATCCTCTTAGTTAATCTGAATGAAAGTTGTTTATTTTATCTATTATTGTCGCTCCTAAATCACAAAGCACTGAACAAGTCTGGATAATACCAATACTCAATGTAAACTGCGGAAAATTACCGTTATCAGGGGAGACCTGAATACCAAATTCGGAACTGATAGACGAAAATAGTCCTATTTTACAAGAAAGCCTCATTTATCAATGCTCGTAATCCAACCCTTTTTTCAATAATCCGAAACGTGAACGATATACAGATATGTATAGCTTGATGAAAGGGAAGGTATGTTCAAAATTGACTTCGAAGAAGAAAAATAAAAGAGTTGTGCTATTTCTGTAAAGCAGACAGCTTTTAGATCAACCCTTATCAAACTAATTCTTAACTGTCATCTCACGAAAGAAATAAAAGCAAGCTAAAAAATAAAATCAAGAGAGACAGACAGAGGCCAACATGATATATAAGGCAATTGTACGCATAACACTTGTGTGCGTGGGAATTAGACGAGAAAGTGTTATGGTTAAAGAAAAGTGTTACAAATAAAAGAAACCACTAATAAATAGCTGAAGATGTTGGAAATATATTGTATTTCTGAAGTACGACATATTTGAGAGGATTATTTCATTTTCACAAGTCACGCATGTTTATCATCATCCAGTTCATCGCTAAAAAGAAACAAAAAAACGGATATGGCGGATTGGACGTCTTTTCATGTTTGTGACTACTGAATCAACAGTTAGTGATAAGACGAGAAGATTTCCTAGTAAAAAAAGGAGTTACTACCCATAAAAATTTTACGTGTTGATTTTTTACTCTTAGGGAGAAAACGTGGTCCAAACCTATTATATACTAATTCTCTCTATATATATTTCGCTCTCATTCGCTGAAAAGTAGTCGGTAAAATTCCACTTGTTAGAGCAATAAATGCACTCAACAGAGACCATAGCCATTGTGCTATTCAACATTACAAGAAAAAAAAAAGCATTTCTCCTTCTGAAATTTAAACCTGATTTGCTCTGTTGTTCTTACGAATGTCGTGAAAACTAAAGTTGCGACGAGGTCGACTTGATTACGGAATACTAACTAGGACTTCGAGCCATATAACTAACCACATAAGATGTCGTGACAATGACACATAAGGAAAAGTATTTCATTGCAAAAATACGGTTGATATCTCCAACTAAATATGTGAATCTTTTATTGAAAATACCACAGTGCAACGTTTAGAATATTGAAAAAGTCGTATAAGAAAGTGTTTTAACAAACTGGAAAATATACGTTTTTAAATACCCCCCCCCGTAAGCAAGAGAATAACACCACTAGGACATATGGGCTTACTGAATGTAAATGAATAAGTAAAAGAAAACATTATTAAGCAGCGAGAACAATAAAAGAAGAATAATTAAGACAGTAGAGAAGGAAAGACATAGCATTTAAAATTTTGAAAGTCAAATTTGACTGGAACGAAAGAAGCTTGTACAGAGTATTACAAATGAGAAAGTAAAAGAAATGAAACTGTTATATACTCCGTACCTATAAAAACTAATGGGTAAGTTCCAGTCCACATAAATACGCTGGATACTATTGTAAGTGGAGGTAATATGTTGTCTATGTAGTCCACCACTAGCAGTGGTTTACCTATTTCATGCCGCTGGCGAGTATTGTATTTTGTGGATGTTATAATGATAAACATTTCATTTTAATCCTCCATTTTGTTTATTCCTCATTCAGTAACTATTTCTAGGTTACAAGAGAAACTGTTAAAAAGAAGTTTACCATCATTACATCACAGCATTTCAACTGCAAAATGATGAGAGATCTTACTGACAATCTAGTACTGCGCTTAAATTCATAAAGTCTAGGCAAATTAGATGAAACTTCATCAGAACAATTAGGATTTATGAAAAATGGCCCAAAGAAAGTTATTTTATTGCGGTGGAACATTGGCTGAAACCGAGATGACAGGTCAGGCACAATAATATTGCAGATTCTTTATCGTATTTTATCAAGGATCTTTAAATATGTAGCAGAAGCACCAGATCTGGAAGCAATATTCTAAGCATGGACGAATGATAGACATGTAAATATGTAAAAAAGAGTGTGATGAGGAGAATTCTCTATCCTGGCAGTGTGAATGACCTTTCCTAACAGCAGACCGAACAACTGATCCAATATAACCCTTCCACTTGCATTCACAGTAACAATGGAAATATATTTATCGGATAGTATAGGAAATATTGAAAATGTTGAAACCCAGAATATCAGAAAATGCAGGTAAATTATATCCTGTATCTGTGCAAACGGTGATTCAAAAAACAGGTAAATATACCGGGTGTCCATAAAGTTCGTGTGCACTTTAGAAAATTTATAATTTTATTTGTATTTGCGATAGAAATAATTTGTAAAAAGGATTAGAATGTGTTGAGGGGTGCTCCCCATTTTACACAAATGGAATCACCCAGTATATACATATACTACTGCTACGCGAAGATCGAAAGAGACAGACCGAGGAGGGAGAGTGAAAGGTTGAAAGTAACAGACAGACAGACAGAACGTAGCGAGCAAGAGTCACAGTGAGCGAGGACGTAGACTCAATAAGAAGTCATACAGCGATACTTCAATACCAAAGACTGTATATATATGCTACTAACCCGTATTACTGGAACTACTAACCTACTTTACCAGTTTGTATTATTACGTTAATACATTATTTTCCTATATTCATTCTTGGCATTTGTTATTCATTGGTACCAGATTTCATCCCGGAATCAACAACCACTTGTCGACGAGGATATCGAACTCACACGGGAAGAAAAAAATAAGACAAAATTATCCCTCGTTAACTTGGCGACTAGGACTTCAAACTCACAGGGAAGAAAAAGAAAAAAAAACTCTCTAGTCAACCACAATAACTTGGCGACGATGATATCAAACTCACACGGGAAGAACAAAAAACAAAATTTTCCCTCAACTTGGTGACGGGGAAATTCGAACTCACACAGTAAGAGATCAAAGAAAAATTCTCCCTTGCCGACCAAAACTTGGTAACGAGGAATTGTGCCTACACGGAAAGAAAAAAAAATTCTCTCTTCTCACCGCAACAGCTTGGACGACAAGAATTTGCACTTCTCAGAGACTCAAAAGAGAAAATTGCCGTTTTGCCAGTATCCACAACAACTGGGTTACAAAGAGTTACGAGGATTAAAATACGGAAAATCGAGTTTTTCGTAAGACTCTTATCATGGAGGATTTTAAAAGTATTTTAGTAGAACTTGTAAAATACCTAAATGAACAGCAAATACAACTTCAAGAAAGAAAAACTGAACAGCAATTACAATTCCAAGAAAGAAAGGAAAAAATATTATTACAAACACAGAAGGATAATCATGAAAGACAAATGCAAAATGAAGAAAGACAATGGCATCTCCAGGAGCTAATTGTAAAAGTAAATGTAGAATTTCACGGGAAAACAAGAAAACTCAAAATATTCGTAATGAAAGATACAGAAAATTTGGTGGGCACAGACTGGATGCAGAAGTTCGACGTATGGGATTTACCTATCCGTTCGTTTTGTGAAAAGATAGCGTGCGAACCATCAGAAGAGACAAAGTTAAAGGAAGAATTACATAATCAATTTCCCGAGGTATTTTTGAGCGGGTTGGGACGATGCAACAAGTTTGCAGCCAGAATTGAATTAAAAGAAAATGTCCAACCAGTATTTAAAAAGAAGCGGAACGTGTCGTTTGCTAACATAGAGAAAGTCGACAAAGAATTAAAGAGAGCTTTGAAAAAAAAAAAATTAACAGACTAAGAAACGTGATATACACAATACAAGGAGAAAAATTTACCCCCAGAAGACATATTGACCAAATACAAACAAGACGGGTTGAAGAGCCAAGCTCGTCACCCGCTGAAAATGATGATTCGATGGAGGCGATCTTTGAAGCTTTTGTGATTCAAAGACCACAAGAAGAGACAGAAATTAGAAGGACTATCAGGAAAAGAAAATTTACAGAGTCTCTGATTATCGATCATAAAAAGGAAAAGATATTAACTCGCCCCAAAAAGGGATCTACAAAATCATATTACCCTTTGTATTGCTAATGATGGAGGACATCTGGAAACTTAAATAAAATTCCAATAAAACCTTAAAAAATATAGATTTACTTGTGTCTAAGCCTTTTAATGTAAAAATAAAATTTTAAAAAAATTTAAAATTGATGTTAATATATATATATATATATATATATATATATATATATATCTTAGTATAAAGGAAATTTACATTAACCAGAAAAAGGCTTAGACAGAAGCGTCTATCATTTTAAGTTTGGATTTTTTTTAATGTATGTGTAACAACAAAGACATTTCGATTTCATTTTTGCCTTGAAAAAGTCGGAAGTCGAAACTTGTCGGCAAAATCTAAGATTATATAAGATTTATATATATATATATATATATATATATATATATATATATAAATCGGTGTCCTTATTCTTCCCTTATTTTTTCTAATCCTTGAATAGATTCCCTTATTTTTGGGGATAAAAAAACGTTCGCAAAACTTTGCATTGCTGAAAGCAAACCAAACATGATTAAACAATTAAGATCCCGGATTTGAACTCCTCTGGGGATGAGTAAAACTTGTAGTTTAATGTGATTGGCCATTCCTTATACACAATGGAACACATTGCTCCCTTCCAATCTCTGTAACGTACTTCCAATGCAACCAGATTCACACTGATATATAAAAGATTAAACTGAATATTATTTTAGTCTGGGAGAAGTGAACACTATCTTTGCTAATGGAACAAAAGGCCTACCAAATGTTAAGTACCAAGAACAAATTAAATGCAAGAAAACAACGACAGACTGGCTTCTCTTTTCCTCGCTTATAACTTTTAACCAACCCACGCAACAATATTTTTGTCATGCCATTCAGCGAGCTTCAACGAAAATGTTATCGACAATGATCAAAACACGATGCATAGCTCAGATGAAAATAATTGCATAAAAAAGACAAAATAAGATAAACCGGTTCTCTTAAATTGCCCAGATCAAGAGACTCTGAAATGGTTTCAGCTATAAGAATTTTCTGCTTGAATTTATGACTGTCAAGGTTGAATATAATTTAATTTTTATTTTCCATCTCCTGCTGTCGTTGCTGCATGCCAGCAAGAATTTTCACACATATGCACTTAATATAATCGTAATATAACAGTGCAGTGAACATTTTACATATTTATTTGTTCGAATATTTAAATCATTGTAAAGATTGCAGAGCCGTTTCAGTGTATCTTCACATAACCATGCCTAATAAATGAAGTTGAGCATGATGTGACATGTAGTGCAGTTTCGTATTCTTTATATATATATATATATATATATATATATATATATATATATATATATATATATATATATCAGGTAAATAGAAAATAAAAGGAAAAAACAACGAGGATTTTAGAAGCGGCGGCTGCAGAAATATATCTAGTGCCCAACTACATGAATTTAAGCGTGCTACTTGACTGGCATCTAGGCCCTACCTATTTAGGGTTAAAATAATTAAATGGAACCGCCACTTCTAATCTATCTCGTTTCTCGCACTTCCCGCCCGTGGATCTCCCTTGTGTTGCCTTGTTTCCCTGATAACTACAATCTTCAAACATTTAAAAGCCTGCTACAAAGAAGTGAAAGAAACAGTTAAAGGAAAGGAAGGAAGAGAAACCCAGAGCAAAGAGTGAGAAGAAAGAAGGTACGCCCAGGAAAGCAACACCTTCCACCTTATTGGGCTCTGTTAGAGGGATCTTATTTAATGACTTGTTAGGTCTGCTGCTAGAAGAACTGGTTCATTGTGGCGTTCCAAACAATTCTTCTCGTAAGAATCCATCTGGCACATTTAAAAATCTACCATTCGTCCGGGCAATGAATACTACTGCCATATCTGGTCTGGTCCCCCATCTATTCATCTCGAGGTTCTTGACATTATCCAAAGAATGATCTGCAATATTATCGATCTTGACTTGGCATCTCGACTTCAGTCGCTATCTCACCCATGTAACGTGACGTCCCACTGACTTTTCTACAAATATTTTCATGGCGTCTGCACCGATGAGGCTTTACTTATTTAATATAGGATATTAAAATAAAACATGTTAAAAATCGCCACACAATAGCTATCGTGTTTCAACAATGCAATTGTGTGTTCTCGGGCAATGGTAAAATATTCATCAGTAATTTACCATCGCCCGAGAAGAAACATCTTTAGTGTTGAAAAACGGTTGCTATTGTGTAGTGATTTTTAAAATGTTTTTGTTTTAACCTCCTGTAATAAAAAATATTTACCTTTACTTGGTATTGGGCCATCTTTTAATTAAATGTTACGGTGAGTGGAATTATACTTCATTTGTTCTCATCTTACCTATATATATATTTATATATATATATATATATATATAGAGAGAGAGAGAGAGAGAGATGTAGATCCATATGTTCTCACAGCATATCTTACAGGAAATGTCTATAAGGAGTTATTTCGAACAATTCCAAATCTGCTAGAGGATGTATTCCTGCTAATACAAAGACACATGTGGTTCATGCATGATTGGGTTCCAGCACATTGTTCGCAATGCACTAGCTGGCATCTATCATGAAATGCAGAGATGTAGTGGAGAACCGGTTTCATGGCCTGTCAGTTCCTCCGATCTCAATCTTCTCAGTAAAATATTCAACAGTAATTTACCATCGCCCGAGACATCTCTAGTGTTGAAAAACGATTGCTATTGTTTGTCTATATTTCTGAGATGAGGTATTACGTACATTATTTTCATTATTCGGACTATTGTCCTCATCTTTGTCGCCATATTTATCACAACGTTTCGGTCGTTGTACACTCCGGCCTTCTTCAGGTGGTTGGAATGTCGAACTGAACATTTTATTTCGCTCACCGGGGTAGACTGTTCTAGTTCCACAGCCATGTTTGATGGATGTCAGTTATCACTTATCTTCTGTTAATTTCCCTCTGAAAGTTCTCCACTGCCTTAACCAGGTATTGAACTCACACTCTTTGGGTTCTGTCACTGGATCTCACCAACGTCTTTATCCACTGTGCCATGTGTCCTTGAAATAAAGGGTTCAGTTCGACATTCCAACCACCTGGAGAAGGCCAGAGTGGACAACGGCCGAAACGTTGTGATAAATATGGCGACGAAGATGAGGACAGTAGTCGAAATAATGTAAATAATGATGGCTATTGTGTTGTGATTTTTAAGATGTTTTTGTTTTAAAATCCTATAATAAATAATATTTGGCTTTACTCGGTATTGAGCCTTCTTTTAATTAAATGTTACTGTGTGTGGAAATATACTTCATTTGTTCTCAACTTATCTCAGTCTCTGTTTGTCTGTCTCTCTGTCTGTCTCTAACTCTCTCTCTCTCTCTCTCTATATATATATATATATATATATATATATATATATATATATATATATATATATATATATATATATATATATATATATATATATATATATATATATATATATATATATATATATATATATATATATATATATGTACATCCATATTCTCTCAGCATATCTTACGGGAACAGACTATAGGGACTTTATTTCGAACACACTTCTACAACCTGCTAGAGGATGTACTCCAGCTAATACGAAGACACATGTGGTTCATGCATGATGGGGCTCCACCACATGTTAGTCTTATTGTTCGCGGTGCAGTGGTTGGCATCTATCATGAAAGGTAGATAGTGAAGAGCCGGTTCTACAGCCTGTCAGTTCCTTCGATCTTAATTCTTTGGATTTTTATCTGTGGAGCCTCCTAAAACACTATCTGAGAAACAAAGAACTATGTTTTACGACAGACATCATAAAAAGAATTAATGTACATAGTAAATCTTTGTGTGTTTATTTATTTATTGACCACATATCTTCACCTACAATACACACAATCACGAAACCGTTTAACTTCTATAAATACGCCATAGTGGACGTCTCCGTTGTTTATTAATACGCTATTCGGCATAGAGAACCGAAATCTTTAGCAAAAAAAGACATGCCGAGGAGAACCATTCTTTAGTAAGAACTTTTCCCCTTGAATTTTAGTATTGTTGTGAATTCGGTCCCCCAATTTTTGACTCTCATTGGTGACTATACTAGACAAATGTACGCTCTGTCAAAGGCGTCTACAATAGCTCCCTATTTAGAAAGCACGTCTCTCACAAGTTTTTGCTTATGCATATAATCAATTTTTCGTAAATGTACCTTCGTTGTGTAAATAATGATATATTTATGTGTATGTAAGTATATATATATATATATATATATATATATATATATATATATATATATATATTTAAAATATGATTCAACACATTACAAAGAGTTCTCATGTTTAAAAACAAGAGCCGAAAACATCAATAAAATTATTTAGAAATTGAATTAAAGTACTAAGCTCTGCACCATCTTCAAGCGATTTTTTTTTTTTTAGTTTCCCAAAAAAATTCGCTTGAAGATGAAACAGAGCTTAGTACTTTAATTCAGGTTAATTCAAATAATTATATTGAAGTTTTCGGCTCTTGTTTTGAAACATGAGAACTCTTATGTAGCGTGTTGGAATCATATTTTTAGATAAAAAACTATATTTATGCTATACTTTTGTATCGAGCACTATTTTTTTAAAAATAATAATAAAAATACTAAAGAAGTTTGGATTATTTACCTAACGGGTTCTTTCCTATTTTCTATATATTTTTCACACACACACACACACACACACACACACACACACACACACACACACACACACACATATATATATATATATATATATATATATATATATATTATTGCAATATTAAATGAAACTGACAGAAATATTTTGCAGAGAGTTTTTAGTAAATGTCGATGACAAAAAATGTCAGAGCATTGTGTATGTTTTTTTTTTTTTGTTATCAAGTTGAATTCACTTATGTTATAATTGAAGTGAACAAGCTAAAAAAAATATCCCTATAACTGCCACATCTTACCACAAGGGGGCGTGTTCATCAACGACGCCGGAGTCTGCACATCACATCACAATGGATGCGAGATGAATAAGGAAAAAAAATCTCTTATTTATTGGCTTTGAATTAAACTTATCGTCTGCATGGACACTGCGTTATAAAGAACAAGAAACATTAAACAAGGAAAAAAAAACAAATTATTCTCATATCTCTTATTGCATAAATGTAGCTCGCTAGAACAATTGATGTTATCGGCGAATTATATTTCCAGACCCGTTGTAATTTTGTAAATGATTTTAATGTAATCTCTTTTTTATTTTTATTTTTAAACAGTTTCAAATGATTTTCAATAGTAGAATAAACATTAATATTAATTTAATGCTATCGGTAGGTCATGTCAGTTGACTAAGCCAATTGTTGAAAGTCACTGAAGCGCATCAGATACATGAGATATCAACAACAGGCACATTTATATAGAGATAGAGGCTACGGCAAAATAAATCCCTTTTTCTATTTATTAACTCTTAGTAAACCAAAATAAATTAAAGTAGTTTAAGAAAATTTTTAAGTATGGTCACGTTAAACCAATATGATTACTTACAATTAACAAACTATTTAACAGTATCTGTCTATATTTCTGAGATGAGGTGTTATTTACACTATTTACATTATTCCGATTGTTTTCCTCATCTATTTAACATGTTCAAAATGCTCCACTTCATCTTCAATATAACGCTGAACCACATCAGAAATATTTCTGCAAAGCATTTGGCCGTATTCTTCATTCGTTTCGGAAAATCTTCATTCGTTTCTGAAATTGTTTTCATTCAGGACTTACTTTCGGTTTTAGCCTGTAAACAAGCTCTTTCACCCCACAAGAAAATATCTACTGCTGTTATGTCTGCTAATTTTGATGGCCACTCAGTTGCTCGATGTCGTCCTGTCCACCTTAGCTCATAATTAGGATTCCACCATATTAATTCTTAAGCTATCTGCAATTTATTTTTGTTGAATAAAAGTTAATAAATAGAATAGAAGGATATATTCAGTTGAGTAAGCAAATTGTTGAAAGTCACTGAAGCGCATCAGTTACACGAAATATCATCAACAGGAACATTTATATAGATATAGAGGCTTTTTTTATTAACTCTAAGTAAACTAAAATAAATTAAAGTAGTTTAAGAAAATTTATTATTATTGTCACATTAAACAGACATTATTTCTTATGATTAACAAATTATTTAAAAGTATCTGTCTATATTTCTGAGATGAGGTGTTATGTACATTATTCATATTATTCGGACTATTGTCCTCATCATTGCCGCCATATTTATTATAATGTTTTGGCCTTTCAGTATCTGTCTATATTACTGAAATGAGGTATTATGTACACTATTTACATTACTCGGACTAGTGTCCTCGTCTTTGTCGACATATTTATTACAAGGTTTCGGCCTTTCAGTATCTGTCTATATTTCTGAAATGAGGTATTATGTATATTATTTACATTATTCGGACTATTGTCCTCATCTTTGTCGCCATATTCATTACAACGTTTTGGCTTTTCAGTATCTGTCTATACTTCTGAGATGAGGAATTATGTACATTATTTACATTATTCGGACGATTGTACTCATTTATTTAACATGTTCAAAATACTTCCCTTGAGTTTCATTTTTCCTGGTTTTCACGACGTTTTGCCATCTTGACTCCATGTGTCGTAAGAATCACTGAAAAACACTTTGAGTTATTCAGCTAGAAATAGAACAGGTTAAATTTGTTTTGTGTCAGCCCCACTGTCTTCTCTATTGATGAATGGTGAGAGGCAAACGTCATTCAGGCCTTCTCTAATGATACCAACTTTCATACCCTGGCTTCCATCTTCAAAGACCATTCAGCAACCATCTATCGAATGGTGATTAAGTTTAAAAAAGAGGGAACAGTAGAAAGGAAAACTGGATAAGGAGGTCACAACAGAAAGGGATCATCACGTCATCTTAGAATTAAAGAGATCAATTAGGAAAGATCCAACTCAATCCATAAGACTTTTAGCATGAGAGAGAGAGAGAGAGAGAGAGAGAGAGAGAGAGAAAGAGAGAGAGAGAGAGAAAGAGAGAGAGAGTAGATTTAGCTATGATAGTCCAAGGAGTAGTGAAAAAAGATTTGAAAATTTACTCGGGTATGAAAACTCTGAGTCACCTTGTTATCCTAGAACACCAGATAGAAGGTTAGAGAGGGCGAAGATTATCTTGAATAAGTTGGAAAATGATCCTGAAATAATATATATATATATATATATATATATATATATATATGTGTGTGTGTGTGTGTGTAAGTATTTGAACTTTATCCTCAGCTATGATTAATGAACAATGAAAATGTTATATTCGTTTTTGATCGATTTTATCACGATTCATCTGTTAAGCTTGGGCAGTAATTATACATTCTTTTTCCTGTAAGATATCTTTAATCATTTCTCAGATACAACGTTTCTAAACAACGGTTCGTATGTTTTTTTTTTTGGACTCTGAACTTGGATGCTAGACGATTGTCTTCGGCTGACGTACCTATTCTCTGTTCTTTCTTTTTTGTACCTTTTTCTCCTTTGGGTATTGGTCTGTTTATTTACATATCAAAGTACCCAGGGTTTTCAGGACGAGTATATTTTTTTATATTTATTTTATTATTATTATTAAACACACACACGCATATATATATATATATATATATATATATATATATATATATATATATATATATATATATATATATATGTGTGTGTGTGTTTTGTAAGAGATAAGATTATGGAAAATTCTACAACGGATAAATTCGACATTCTGAAAATAATTACAGACAGCGTTCGCGCGTGGTGTATTTTTTTTTTAAATCCCCATCAGAACGGAATGCAGATTTTATCGTAGTTAAAATATATTTGCCTTTGCTAGTTACCCCTGAAGATGATCTTGGAAAAAGATCGCAAATACTTGCGTTAACAATAATAGGCGCCTTCCTAGATGTAATTTTGTTTTATTTATTTATTTCTTATATATGTATCTTTGTTACAGGATTGTTTTTTTTTCCAAACAGGTTCAACACATTGTAGTCGTGGTCATAATTGATGTCGCTGAGTGTTAGAATTTTCTCTTTTGTTAATAATGCTATTATTATTTTTAGCCTTTTTACGTGTGGATAAGGCTATTATATTTGCATTTGGCGACAACACTCTATTCACAACGTACTCATTGACAATATATATATATATATATATATATATATATATATATATTGTGTGTGTATTTAGGCAGCATTTTTTCATTGATGAATGTTTCATTAAATAATATAGACAAGTTTTGTCTATTTATTTTTTATAAATTCTTTTCATATCGTATGATAAGCTTAATAGCTTTATGTGACGTCGTCCCCCGGTCGCAGCACCAACTGTGACGTTCTATCCTGATCTACCACGGCGCCAGTTGTGACGTCCCCAAACAGCACCAATTGTGACGTCTTCGCCGCGGCGTCAGCTGTTCGCTCCTCGTTGCTCCGTCCGGGTGTCGCTGCTCCAAACGTGACGTTCTAACCCTTTGGTAATTAGGGTAGGAATCTGGTTAGATTGATACCAGCCTCGCCGTTCCCAACCTGCTTCCAACGCTTGGTTACCAGGGTAACTGCACTGATCTCCAGTCTGCCTACCCACGTTGTGAATTGATCTTACAGACGAGATCAAACAGGGGTTGGGGCCGTAATGCAAGCTGAGTTCAACGGCGGTGATAACACACAAATATGTATAAAAGAAAATAAAATGAAAACTCACAAAGTTCAAAGTATCAAAGAAAAAGGTAACAAACTTTTTATGTCTAGTTGTTCGGTACATAGGACTATGTCTACCTCCCGTTCTGTGGATTGTGGCACGACGCTTTCGCTAGGCAAATTTTAACGCTTCAAGTTGTCTGCTCTCTAAGAAATTTGTGTTTCGGTGTGTCTTTGGACGAAAGTCGAAAAACTTATTTCTGTGGTCTGATTCTAAGTCGCTCTTCAAACTACTTGTTCTTGGTTGAAGAAGAGTCCAAAATTTTGCGTGAATCTGGTCAGCTATCTTGAGGCGGTTTCAACACTGGGAACTCATCTCTGCCGTCGGTGCGCGAACTAACTCTGCCTGCCAGAGTCCAACGAACTTCTTCTCGCCAGGGTCCGAGATCTTCTCTCTGCCGTCCGGGGCTGAACTGTGGGCATCCATCTCTACCGCCAGAGCCGAACGAACTTCTTCTCGCCAGCTTGGGCTGACCTAACTCGGCACTCAGGGCCAAACGAACTGGCCTCTTCTGCCCGCTTGGGGCGAACGAGCTCTTCTCTCTGCCGTCCGGGGCTGAACACTTCTCTCCAGCCTGGGTCGATCGATCTTGGCACTCAGGGCCAAACGAACAGGCCTCTTCTGCCCGCTTGGGGCGAACGAACTCTTCCCTCTGCCGTCCGGGGCTGAGCTGATTTCTGTCTGGTGGGGCTTCGATTTTATTGACGCCGTCAAAACCGGGGTGGGTCTGTCGGCGCCAGGGGTTCTTCGATAATTCTAAATACATATCCACCCTTCTTATTTCTGGTTAGGGATTTTCCACTCTTTTCCATATTTGGTAAATCTTTTCTCACTCCCACTCTCTCACCATGCTTCTGAGGGGCGTGAACTGCCCTCCCCACTTCTTCGTACGGCTTCTCATACTTATATTCTGGATAGGGCGTCGACTGATTTTCTTCGTGCGTCACGTGACCACTCTCGGCCAATGAGGTCCTGGTCGGGTATCTTTCCTCCTC
The DNA here is from genome assembly GCA_903632075.3 of Acanthosepion pharaonis. Taxonomy (NCBI): domain Eukaryota; kingdom Metazoa; phylum Mollusca; class Cephalopoda; order Sepiida; family Sepiidae; genus Acanthosepion; species Acanthosepion pharaonis. Next base: position 573,164 of record CAHIKZ030003303.1, on the reverse strand, counting down.
CTTCGTGCGTCATGTGATCCACTTGGCCAATGACGTCTTAGTCGGGCGTGAACAACCCGTGGCTTTGTTTTGGAAAAGAAATACCTTGCTTAACTAAAAAAGAAATTAATTAAATCGCCGTTATCATGAAAGGATAATATTACAACTCTTTGTTCAACACGTGGCGTTTGTCAAGCAGTTTATCGCCAATTCACTGGACAGCTGGATTATCTGACATGGTCTAAGAAAAGAATTTTCTCCATGTTTTTAGCCAACTTGTCGTCTCCCAAAGCAGAAATAAAAATATGTCAGTTTCCTTCTGCTCATGTGTTGATAACAAAATTTTTATTATCGCAGGGCAAAAGTCTATTCTGTCAAAAGAAAAACTTAGCCAGTGAAACTACTTGGGTGGGATTTTAATTTTCCATACCCAGCCAAGACTGCCTGTGTTTCGTCAATGTTCAAAAATGGATTTCCTCTTTGGTGTCATCTCTTGATAACCCAATTCCATTTTTCGCGGATAAGCGGAAATCGGTCAACGCTTGTTCGCAGGTGACCTAGATATTTTCTCGTACACCTCCTCGCCCGCTCAATCTCATTGTCATTGAAATGAAACTCTTTTCGACATTTGATATCTTATCAAAAATAACCCTTTTCTTTCTTATTCCCGTCTCTTAAGCCGTGTGTGTGTTCGCTTATGACCCGTCTCGTATTACATTTTCTTTTTCTTTTCTACGTTTTCTCTTTCCTTCTTCCAAATCGCCTGAATGCATGGCGGTTCAATCCTCTTGCAAAAAAAGAAAGAATTATTCTTAAAACCTAAAATACATTTCGGCCTTAAATAATTCTCAAATGGTTGATAAACCGTAAAAAAGCAAATCATATATCTATAAATATTTCTTTCAAATCGCTCGGATGCATGATGCAACAATTATCATTAATGATAATCATCTTTCAATGATATTGTTATTAAGGTTATCAGACGATATGAAAAGAATTTATATAAAATAAATAGTCAAAACTTGTCTATATATATATATATATATATATATATATATATATATATATATATATATATATATATATATATAAATATAGTCTTAAGATGTGCTATATTTATGGGATAAAGTGCTCAATATCAGAGGTAGAGCGTGTGTAAATATAAACGTGAACATAGAAGTGAACACTTAGTGGCGACAGTCTGTTTCATGCTAGATAAAATCGTCAGGCATCACAAGGACGCCAAGACTGAATCGTCGCAGGGATTTTCGATTTGGGTGGGTACAAGAAGGGTGAAGACGTATAGAAAAAAAAATAACATTCAAATAATTTGAACAAAAAGTAATATGTTTTATATCAGCTCTGCTTACAATAATTGGTTATATCAGAATTCGCATCCGATTAATTATCAGCCCCACCCGCATCTAAATCGGAAGTAATATTATTGTTGACTTGGTAAACTTTGTTTTGCACAAGTTCTGCACAAGTCTGAAGTCGGGGTATTCTCTTTGGCAGAGGTGGATATCACGTCGCTGGGTCAAACTCTCTGTCGTCTCTCTCCTGTTTCTGACTCGTTTGATGAATTCGCTTCGCGCATTCGTATTTACTGATATTCGCACAAACTGGCGCGAGGCACGGCTTATACGGGGATTCCGGTAAATCCCCTTTGTTGTCAGCTTACTTCATAATTCTGGGGAATTACCTCCTTTCACTCTCTATTATTATTACTTCTCACTTAACCTGCTCATTGAGCGTGGGTGATCCTTCACCACCCTACTGGTATTTCCAATCAACTTTCAACCAGGAGAAATCAACTCAAAATTCGTTGTTTATGAAAATGAAGTTTCCGCTTTACAACTTGCATTTTCAGCTGCGTAGAACACATGTTAATCATAATTGCCTTCTAAGTATGGATCATTTTCCATTGTTTACACCCCTGACACACAAATTCCAGGTGTCATCTATATGTGAATTAAATCGTCAATCTTTTTTCCACGGATTTTAGGTATTAAACCTTCTTGTTCGAAGGTCTTTCAGTATATCGCTCCTACTATCTACTAAGAAAAATTTTCTCTGTTTTACCGCGGTAACAAGAAATGGTATCACAATCTAGTTAAAAGTAAAAATTAAATCATCCTTGAGAATGGGTAAAGGAATAGCCGTAAGCGTTCGGACATACAATTCAGCCAATTTCTACAAAATGTATGTTCAGAAATGACAAAAAAATATAAGAAAAATTAAATAAAAAAAAAAAAGCAGGAACCTGTTAGTCGTTTTTAATGTAACATATAAAAGTGAGGTTTCTGCCAGAATACACACACACACACACACACACACACACACACACACACACACATATATATATATATATATATATATATATATATATATATATATATATATATATGTATGTATGGATGGATGGATGAGGCATATGTTTAGCAGTTATATGTGTTTGAGTAATAATAAACTGGGCTGTGAACTCAAACCTGCGTACCTACTAAAATAAGATTTGTATAAATACATATATATATGTATACATACATTTGTAATAATAATAATAATAATAATAATAATAATGGCCAATACTCTGCCCCTACCAAACAAGCTGACGTAGACAAAACCCGTACCCATCAGTGGCTACGTAGTGCAGGGTTGAAAGCGGAAACTGAAGGTTTTATCCTTGCTGCGCAGGACCAATGCTTGCTAACTAGGAATTATCAAGCACATATACTAAACTATTGTGTCAGCCCAAAATGCAGATTCTGTGATAAATATCCAGAAACGATTGATCATCTTGTATCAAGTTGTACGGTGTTGGCACCCACTGAATATAAAACCCGACATGACAGAGTGGGCCAATATCTGCACTGGAAAATTTGTAACTTCTACGGGAAGGAAACTGAAAGAAACTGGTATGAACACCACCCAGACCCGGTTACGGAGATAGGACCTGTTACAATTCTATGGGACTACACAATACACACTGACAGAACAATCAAAGCCAACCGGCCAGATATTGTTATTAAAGACCACAAACAAAAACGGTGCCTCCTTATTGACATGGCAGTTCCTGCTGACTGCAATGTATCTTTGAAGATATTCAAAAGTTGTCAAAATACAAGGACCTTTGAAATAGAAATCTCGAAAATGTGGCATATGGGAACATCAACAATCCCTGTTTGTAGTTGGAGCCCTAGGACTGGTTGGAAAAGATTGCAGCAGACTAATTGAAGGGATTCCTGGAAATCCATGCCTCAAAGAGATACAAAAAATTGTTCTCACAAGTACAGCCCACACTTTACGAAGGGCTTTATCTATGTAATTTTTTTTTCTAACCTTAGGTCCCTGGACCGGACCCGGAAAGAAATGTGTAAACGCCAGAAATCAAAGATAATAATAATAATAATAATAATAATAATAATAATAATAATATAAAAAGGAAAAAAGATTCCAATCGACTCATTGAAGTAATTCCTGGTAGCCCATGCCTAAAAGAAATACAAAATAATTGTTCTCACGAGTAAAGATCACACCTTTCAAAGAGCTTTATCTGTGTAAAATATGTGTTTTTTTTAATTACTCAGTGGAAAAAGTCATGATGCCATTTCTGACCTTAGGTCTCTGTTCGGGACCCGGAAATAAATGAGTACATACCAGAAATCAAAGCAAATAAAACAGTAATAATAATAAGGTCGGAACAAAAATAATCTAAAAATTCTCTCTATATATAGTCGTTGTGTCGAGATGACTAGTAATTAGAACGTTCGTTTTCTGACCATGATAGACGGTTTCGAATCCCACCATAGTCGATTTATAATGGAGGGTGGCTTCTTGCTGTTATCAACCTGGGGTTGCGTTCCCCTTGTGTGCGGTTTCTAGCGAAAGTTCCTAACAAAAATACCAAAGTTTGATCCGAGCGTTTTGGATGAAATAGATCAGACGGATCTATTCAGAAGCCGTCGACATTTGTGCTAGCCAGGAGTCATAAGTCATCGTGACCGATGTTTTGACTGTACAGGATTTATTTAAACTCTTGATCATGCCAGATTATGCACTATTATTCGATCCCAAATCTATAATGTTCGCACAGCGTAGCAGTGAAAATCACAAGGTGACCTCTGAAGGCACTCAACATACACAAATCTGCCTGAGTACTCGTTTGTATCAGGGATTAGCTAACCGCATTTGCAGATGGGTGTGCACACACACACACAATCTCTCTCTCTCTCTCTCTCTCTATATATATATATATATATATATATATGTGTGTGTCTGTGTGTGTGTGTGTGCGTGTGTGTGTTTGTGTGTGTACAATGCGTGAAAGTGATATATATATATTTAGCGATCTGATATACGTACCTAGATTTAATGAATTTTATTTAATTTATTTTACTTCAAACGTTATTTCTGGTGCATAAATTTTTTGAATAAAAAATACATCATAAATAAAAGTAATATATATATATATATATATATATATATATATATATATATATATATATATATATATATATAGATTAAAATAAAATGAAAGAACAGTAATCCGGTGTTCTATTATATGCTCAATGTAAATTTACAGAGGATAAATTTTATAAATTAACTGATTTAAAATATGGTTACTTCGCTAAACCATATTTTAAATCATTTAATCTTATATATATATATATATATATATATATATATATATATATATATATATATATATATATATATATATATATATAAGAAAGCGTCAACTGTGCCGTATTAATGAACTTAAGCAAGGAGCAATGATATCTTCATCTGCCAAATATGTTAGCATTATGTGGAGCTATTTTTGTCGCAGTTTATATATATATATATATATATAGAGAGAGAGAGAGAGATAGATAGATAGATAGATAGATAGATAGATAGATAGATAGATAGATATTAGCAAACTGAGGAGAATAAAAAATTAGATTATTATCATTACTATTCATCTAATAAGCAGACCTGCTTACTTTTGTTATTCCAGATTGAAGAAGACGGCTGTCACAAATCTGTCTGCTTGTGACAGCCGACTAATTTACAGAATAAAGTAAGAACGTAAAGACGATTTGGAAAATCGCTATTAAACTACGATTTGTGTTGAAAGAGATGGTCCTCAAAACTATCGAGACATTGATCCCTGTGACATTTATTTTTCGTTCTTTTTGGAGGAAACACCCACAGTAGGTTTTAAGACAATGTGAAGATGGAAGGGACAGCAATCTTGGATAAATTAATTTTGGATGTTTCCATGGGGCCTTCACGAAGTAGCTGGATCGCTACAACAACATGCAGTTGTTGTAGCGAGAGGATACTATTTTAAAAGATTTTTTTTTACTTTGAACTAAATAAATATCTCACTTGAAAAATCTCAGATTTTCTGGAATGCACCACGTATACATTATATAAAATGATATAAAACGTCTGCGTATAATTCACGATTTGTTTTGAGGTAAATCATTCTTTATTGATATATGTTTTGACTATCATCGCGAATTTTGAGACATTTTGGTGTCGATGTGTCAATTCACAGCAGTCATCATGTTTTGATATCGACAATAAAATTTTCGTATTTTTTCCTGCTTACTTTATCTACTTATTTGACCAATAACATACACAAAAAATTCTTTAAAAAAGTATTTTTTTTATATTGGATTAATTTGATTATTATTACAGCTTCATGAGCAAAGAACTACTCAGCCTGATTGAGACAACATCGATCTTTGCGATAAAAGTAAAAACAAAACTAATAAAATAAATAGAGAACAGAGACACGCGCTCATAAAAAAGAAAAAAAAAGGAAATATTTACATAAACCGTACACATATATCTAATAACAATCAGCTGGGCGTAGGCGTAACTCTATTCTTACACTTATATATAGGAATTTACATATACGCCTTTCTATCCAATACGTATATACATACAAATATATATATATATATATATATATATATATATATATATATATATATATATATATATATATATATGTGTGTGTGTGTGTGTGTATACATGTATATATATATATATATGTGTGTGTGTGTGTGTATATACATATATATATTTTTTTTTCAATTACAATCATATATCCATACATATATGCACACACACAGACACACACTATATATATATATATATATATTCATGTATGTATATATATATATATATATATATATATATATATATACATATTTTCCAATTACATATATACATACACACAAAAAATATATATATATATATATATGCACACACACAGACACACTATACGTATATATATATATTTTAAATTACATATATATATATATATATATATATATATATATATATATATATAAAAGTGAACATAGAAGTCAACACTTAGAGGGGACAGTCTGTTTCATGCTATATGCAATCGTCAGGTCACGAAACAGACTGTCGCCTCTAAGTGTTGACTTGTATGTTCACTTTTATATTTACACACGCTCTATCTATGATATTGAGCATTTTATCCCATAAATATAGCACACCTTAAGACCATATTTCTTCATATATATATATATATATATATATATATATATATATATATATATATATTATAAAATTAATTGATTTAAAATATGTTTTTTTCCACTATACAGTTCTAACCATGTTTCAAAAATGGAAGCTAAAAGCCACAAATTTAATTTTGCAATTAAATTAAAGACATTAGTTCCATTTCATCCTCAAGCGAATTTTGGAGTAACTTTTAAAATTACTGGCTTTTAAAGACATAGCTAAAATCACGTTTGCATAGTTACAGATAAATCTACTTCAATTGGACAAGGGTTGTCTGGGTTTTCCTTATGTCTGTATCATTGTATCGGTTATTAGCTACATTTTTGTAAGTGGTAGGGATGTATTTTTCAATGAGAACTGATACCCGTTGAATGCATGTCGTCTGGATTTTTTTTAAATTTATTGTTAACGGCAAAAAATACTTACGGCATTTTTTTTCCTATTTGTAAATTTAAAGATTTTCGGGGGTGTTCAGATTAGAATACTTTTTATTTAACTACGATTTGAAATATTCTCATTTTTAATTTTTATTATACTATATTTTTTTTATGAACAGTTAAATGTATTAGAATCCCTTATATCATGTAGGATTATTTTTACATCAAGTATAAGTATGTATATTAGGGTACATTTTTTTTTAAGTAAAATTTATGACAATGACGGCAAAATAGTTACTTAATTTACTGATTTAATAAACTTTTATTTTTTATATATAAAAACCTAGTAATATATTGTTTCTCATGTAAGTACAAAGGACATGGGTCATTCATAAGCTTACATCTTCTGGCATTTCATATTAATTTTATTTTACTATAGGTGTTTTATTGGATTCTTTTAAGTGCGTGTAAAAGAAGTTTAGGGTAGAATTCATTTTATTTAACTACAATTTTAATTACAACTTTAAAATATTTTCATTGTAATTTTTAATAGACTATATTAATTTATAACAGAAAGAAAATGTATTTGAAATTACTTATAGTAAGTAAAATTATTTTTCCATATCAAAGTATATGTATATTACGATTTTTAAACTCTTATATTTAAAAAATATTTAAGTAATATTTATGACACTTACTGGAAAAATAGCTAATTCATTTCTCAGATTTAGTAAACTTTATTTATTAATTAATTAATATATTTATTTTAAATATATATAAACTAAGTAATAAAGTTTCATATGTATGTACAAAGGACATGGGTCGTTCATAGGCCTACATCATCTCGATTTTCGTTATAATTTCATTTTTCAGTAGGTGTTTTATTGGATTCATTTAAGTGCCGGTAGTACTTTTTGTTAGAGGTGTTTAGGTTAGCATACATTTTATTTAACTGCAATTTTTAAAAGATGCTTAGGTTAGAATTCGTTTTAACTACTGTGACGTCGTCCCCCGTTCGCAGCGCCGACTGTGACGTTCTATCCTGATCTACCACGGCGCCAGTTGTGACGTCCCCAAGCAGCACCAATTGTGACGTCCTCGCCGCGGCGTCAGCTGTTCGCTCCTCGCTGCACCGTCCGGGTGTCGCTGCTCCAAACGTGACGTCCGCCTGTCGCGTCAGTCGTGTTGTCTCGTCCTGTGATGACCAAATGGCTTGGTATCGGTCGCGGCAACCAAATGTGACGTTCTAACCTTTTGGTGATTCGGATGGGAATCTGGTTAGATTTGATATCAGCCCCGTCGTTCCCAACTAGCTTCCAACGTCTGGTTACCAAAGTAACTACGTTGATCTCCAGTCTGCCTACCCACGTTGTGAATTGATCTTAGACAGACGAGATCAAACAGTGGTTGGGGCCGTAATGCAAATTGAGTTCAAGGGGGGTGATACTACACAAATATGCATAAAAGAAAATAAAATGAAAACTCAAAAAGTTCAAAGTATCAAAGAAAAAGACAACAAACTTTATGTCTAGTTGTTCGGTACATACGACTGCGTCTATCTCCCGACCCGTTCTATGGATTGTGACACGTCGTTTTCCGTTAGGCAAGTTTTTAACGCTTCAAGTTGTTTGCTCTCTAAGAAATTGGCGTTTCGGTGTGTCTTTGGACGAAAGTCGAAAAAAAAAAAACTTATTTCGGTGGTCTAGTTCTAAGTCCCTCTTCAAAATAATTGTTCTTGGGTTGAAGAGGAGTCCGGAATTTTTTTGCGTGAATCTTGGTCAGCTATCTGCGAGGCGGTTTCAACTGGAGACTGACTCTGGGAACTCAACTCTGGAAACTCGAGCTCGAACTGATTTCTGCCTGTTGGGGCCTCGCTTTTATTGACGCCGACCAAAACCGGGTTGGGTCTGTTGGCGTCCGGGGGGTTCCTCGATAATTCTAAATACATATCCACCTCTTTTATTTCTGGTTAGGGATTTTCCACTCTTTTCCATTTTTGGGAACCCTTCCTCACTCCCACTTTCTCACCATACCTCTGAGGGGCGTGAACTGCCCTCCCCACTTCTTCGTAGCAGCTTCTCATAGTTATATTCTGGATGGGGCGTCGACAGCCTTCTTCGTGCGTCACGTGATCTCTCTCGGCCAATGAGGTCTTGGTCGGGTATCCTTCCCCCTCCTTCGTGCGTCACGTGATCACCACTTGACCAATGATGTCTTAGTCGGGCGTGAACAATCCGTGGCTTTGTTTCGGGGGAAAAAATATCTTGCCTAACTAAAAAAAAAATATCTCTTCTCTTTCCCTTTTCTTCCTTTCAATCGCCGTTATCACCCTTCTAGTCGCAACGGACAATATGGCAACTCTTGTTTTACACGTGGTGTTTTTCAGGTATTTTATCGCTAATTTATCAAGATGGGTGGTATTCTTAACATGGCTTCAAAAAAGAAATATCCCCAAAGTTTTCAGTCAGTCTGTCGCCTCCAAGGAAGAAAGAAAAACACTTCTGGGTCCCCATTCATTTTCCTTCGGTACATATTCCTGATAACATAATTTTATTATCACAGGCCAAAGTTGTTTCGTCGAAAAGAATTCGGTCATTGAGACTGCTTGTGTGGGATTTAATTTTTCATATCTGTCCAAAGTCCTATTTAGTGGCCTGTTTCTCGTCACTTATCGAAATAGCATTTTCACTTGAATTTTTCCTTGGCCAGTGGTCCAGCCGTTCGCTTACGCACCTAGATACCATAGCTGTTATCAAAACACATCTGATTACTTCTTTCTTTCCCTTTCTTTTTTACTCAGAAATTCCCTGTCATTGTAATGACACCCTTTTTCATTTGTTACTTATCAATATTTTCATTGTCTCTTAGCCGTGTGTGTGGCTGCTTATCACCTACGATTCGTCTCGCCTTTCTTTCTGACTTCCTTTCTTTCTCTTCCTTTCTCTGCCTCGTAAATGGTGACACACTACAATTTTAAATACAACTTTAAAATGTTTTCACTGTTATTCCAATAAACTTTTTTCTTCTTTTTTTTTATAAAGAAAAAACAAGTAAATGTAATATAATTACTTACAGTGTATAAAATTATTTTTCATGTTAAATATAAGTATGTATACTACCTGATTGCCCCCTTGTTTTAAAAAATTATTTTTATTTTTAAATTTTTAAATATTATTTAAGGAAGATTTTTGGCAATGACGGCATATAATAGCTATTTCATTTCTCTGATTCAGTAAATTTTTATTTTTTATAAACTTAGTAATATATAGTTTCTCGTGTATGCACAAAGGACATTGGTCATTTAATGACCTACATATTCTAGCTTTTCTTATTAACTTCCATTGTAGGTGTTTTATTTGATTCTTTTAGATGCCAGAAGCATTTTGAGAGAGATGTCTGATTTTTATATTTATTTATTCTAAATGAAGTTTGATGTTGGTTGAATCTTTTTTTGAATTCATGGCTAGTGCAACCTATATATATATATTTATGTTTTCAGGATTTTCAATCGAAGAGATATTGCATTGGTATACTAATGATTCAGTGCAACATTTATTTTGTAGAAGGCAATTATGAGGGTTTCTACAGTTACATAGTTTTTGTTTATTTCCATCAGTTTTTATCTTTATTTTTCCATTGTCTAAATTTTTTTGGTTTTGGTATAAGTGTTTATTTAAGATATTAGCATTATGGTTCGTAATGATTTTTTCTAAGTTTCCTGTACAGATATAACTCAATTTTAGTGTGTTTTTTTATTGAAAATAGTACTTAGTTTACTTTCACTAGGAAAATGCTTGACTATTAATGCGAGTAATTTATATCCTAATTTGTTCTTTACCATTTGGTTGTATGGGGGAGTATACCAAATTATTTTTCTACATCTGTTTTTTCTCTGCTTTCCATTTTCATTTTTTATATAAGTTAGTTTTGGGTTCTTTCTTTTTATCTAAATACATACATACATGCATACATATATATATATATATATATATATATATATATATATATATATATATATATATCCGTATGTGTCTTGTGTGTGTTTCTGGAATTCTGAGACGAGGTATATTTCTATTCGTTCATTTTCAATAAGAATCCACATTTGTAAAGGTTTTGAACAACGTTTTTGCAGAAGGGATCTCCTCCATTTTTGATGCTATTCGAAATTTTGCGACGAAACTTTTTCCCTGCAATATGAATTATTCCAACCAGTATCCTTATCTTTTCTATTTCCATATTATGTTACTTGTGGGAGTGCTGACCAGCTTTCTCGGCAAAATTTATTTGCAAGTTCACTCAATCGGTACTGGCATACGGGTTTAAAATGAGAGTTCGATCCGTATATAGGATTAAGTGGAAAAATGTCTCTCAAACATTCTCAGTAATTCCTCCATTGGGTTCACTTTTCTTACCTGTAACTAACACTTCTCCTCAGTTGTATTTTCTGAGAGCAATTTTCCCCCACTGACGTTCGAGCTCATTATCCGTAATTTAAATTACAATGGGATTATATCTGAGTCATTAATATATTTCCGCTGTCTAATATAATAATTGAAGGCTTACATTAAATTTTTTTTTTTTACTAATTGTTCGCCCAGTACAAGAGCCACTCAATCTAGAGTGTTAATGAATGACGTTGTTTGAATGTATGAGGAGGTGAATAGAACAGATCATTAGGACACATAGAAAAGATAACGGTTGACCCTAGACATGAAGACGTGTTCCGGGGAGGGGGTTGTACTCCAAAACATAGCGGTTCTCCGGAGGATGCTATTATTCTACGGGTAGATAAACTGCTACTCACGAGCCATATATCGTAGTTTTCAAATTTGATTTACTTGTTGATGCAAAATAGCCAGATGAGATCATTTTCTATAGAGTATTTCAAAGTTTGATTAATTCAGTGTGAATAAAGTTAAGTTTATTGTCGTCATCACATAATACACATCTCTATATCATCTTAATGTTCTGTCTATTCGACGTGCGTGTTATTATGTATATAGTTACAAACACTCTCTTGTTCTAATGGGAATTTTATCATCATTTTATTTGTCTCTTTTAGTGTTGAATGGATGCAAAAAGCGATTACCTACGTTTGTTTAAGATAAAGTCACGAGGATTACGGAACGTATCGACATCAGTTTCTATTCTGACGAAAGTAGCCACTCCATCTGTTAGCTTCCAGGGGTCAAACTAATTTTTTTTTTAGTACGGGCAAAGGCTAAATTTACCCGACCAAGCGAGCTGCAAAAGAGACAGCACACAAGCCCATACCACTTTTTTTTCATTGTTAAAAACGCACTCACTCGTGACATAGAAGATATATCTGGCCAATTGGAATTCCCCTTGCCAAATATGAATATAGCCTCACCAGAATGCTCCGGCAGCACGTGTTCCTGTTGGAAAATTTTACAAGTAAGACCCTACCTCTCTTTTTCATTTTCGCACTGTTTGTTGTTGTATACATGCGTCGTCGTTTCTCTGTGTGGAAATAACAGTGTGCATATAATTTTATGTATGACTTAGCGGCATAAAACTCCCAGAAACAAAGCATGTTTCTGACAAACATGCCATTCTATTTCTTTCTACTATTCCATTCCCACCGTTTATTAAGATGTAATGAGTATAGTTATGTCTATAATTGGGGAAATATTCCGTTACTTACATAGCAACAACATTACTGGTCTTAGAGAACGTTTATTGCTTCCTATCATCCAGGACAGTACCTCATTGCGCCTCCTTCGTTTAACCTTTTCCAGTGACACCAAGTGTTAGGGCTATATCGAATTACTTGCTAGATTTCCTGGGAATGTTAGTTTACTGTGTCGTTCTAAATAATTTGTCTTGTTAGGCTCTAGGATACATATTTATAAGTTTGACATTCATCCATGAATAGACTATTGCTAACACATCTGTTGTGCTTTTAGTATGGATCTAGCTATTCATGAAAAAAATCCATCGAAAAATCTGTAATATTTACATTATTCGGACTATTGTCCTCATCCTTGTTGCTATATTTATCACGACGTTTCGGCCGTTGTACACTCCGGCCTTCTTCAGGTGGTTGGAATCTCGAACTGAACCCTTTATTTCGCTCACTGGGGTAGACTGTTCTAGTTCCACGTGCCATGTCTAATGGATGCCATTTATCAGTTATCTCGTGGTAATTCCCCTCTCCAACCAATCCACTGCCTTAACCGGATATTGAACTCACAATCTTTGGGTCTTGTCACCATCGCCTTTATCCACTGTGCCATGTGTCCTTCAGGGGCGTTCAACGGCCGAAACGTTGTGATAAATATAGCGACAAAGATGAGGACAATAGTCGGAATAATGTAAATAGTGTACATAATACCTCATCTCAGTAATATAGACACATACACTAGAGGTAGTTTTGCCCAACACTAAAAATTGCTGCAAAGCTAAAGCATTAGCATGAAGAAGACCGGAGTGTAGAATGGTGGAAACGTTGTAATAAATATGGCGACAAAGATGGGGACAATAATCCGAATAATGTAAATAATGTACATAATACCTGATCTCAGAAATATACACAGATAAGGAAAGGCCGAAACATTGTAATAAATATGGCGACAAAGATGAGGACAATAGTCCCAATAATGTAAATAGTGTACATAATACCTCATCTCAGAAATATAGACTGATACTAAAGGGCGGAAACGTTGTAATATGGCAACAAAGATGAGGACAATTGTCCGAATAATGTAAATAGTTTACATAATAGCTTATCATAGAAATATAGACAGGTACTGAAGGGCCGAAACATTGTAATAAATATGGCGACAAAGATGAGGACAATAGTCCGAATAATGTAAATAGTGTACATAATACCTCATCTCAGAAATATAGACAGATACTGAAAGGCCGAAACATTGTAATAAATATGGTGACAAAGATGAGGACAATAGTCCGAATAATCTAAATAATGTACGTAATACCTCATCTCAGAAATATAGACAGATACTGAAAGGCCGAAACGTTGTGATAGATATGGCGACAAAGATGAGGACAATAGTCGGAATAATGTAAATAGTGTACATAATATCTCATCTCAGAAATATAGACAGATACTGAAAGGCCGAAACATTGTAATAAATATGGCGACAAAAATGAGTACAATAATCCGAATAATGTACATTATGTACAGAATCACAGAAATATAGACAGATACTCAAAACCTGTAATGTTATATGTCCTGGACATTTTGACAGTAGTTGTTCTGATGAGCCTTTTTTTCCCGCGGTACATCGACTTGATGAATGTAAGCTTAATACTTTTTTTTCTGTTGAAAATTTTAGCTATAACTATGAAGTGTTTCTTCAATCGCATTTTTCTCTTGTGAAACAGTGTCTGTCTTCATGGTTTCCTGTAAACTAATATTATAAATATTTATGATGATAGCTTACAAGAAAGCTTGAAGCCACGCGACTGTTGAAATGTTAAATGAAATTTTTATTATTCTCTCTTTTTTTTTATAGTGAGGTTCACCCTGTGCTCGGCCCCAGGGCTACTTCAGGTATAGGGTAACAGAGTAAGAACCACAGTTTATGCGGGGATGTGTGGAAAATAAAGGTTAATCTCAGACATAAACAATTTAAGATTGTAGTAATCGGATAAATATCCTCTTTCACAGAGCAGTGTTTCGTGAGAAGATCTAGGTTTGGTTAAATAAATTAGACGTATTATTTTAGGTTTAAACCTTTCGAGTATATACATCCACACAAAATATAATCACCTGAAGATGGTCTCAGGTGATATTGAAAATACATGAGAAAATTAAAATTATTTGAAAGAGATTTTTGTAATTTTCTTAATCAATTTTCTACGTCCATCAAGAAATTTAATTGGGGACTCGAAATGATTAAAACTAAAATAAATAGGCTTAATAGGTCTAAATTATTGTTCAAGGTAGAATAAAGGGTTTTATAAATGTTTCTACAGTTAATACAATCACTTAATAAGACGCCAGAAGTGTTGAAACAAAAAGGCTATTTTTGTAGTGATTTTATAATATATTTATGCAATAATTTTCGATTAAATTATATTTACTTTACTCTTTATTGAACACACTTTACAGAATAGTTTTTTTTTTACACACCTATATACTTGTATATATTATATATATATATATATATATATATATATATATAATATATATATATATTGAACTGCCAAACAAAAACAAGAAAAAAAACTTACAAGTAAGAGCCTTTCTCTCTTTTTCATTTTCGCACTGCTTGTTGTTGTATACATGTATTGTCGTATCTCTGTGTGGGAATAACTGTTTGCATTTAATTTTGTATATGACTTGGCGGCATAAAATTCTCTGAGAACAAAAGGTGTTTTGTAATTCCTTTTCTTTCTACCATTCTATTCCCTCCGTTTATTAAGCCATTTCTATGTCATGAGTATAGTAATGTCCATAATTGGGGAAATATTCCTTTTCTTACATAGCAACAACATTACTGGACTGTTTATTACTTTCCATCAGCCTGGCTGATTGTAACATCCAGGAGAGCACCCCATTGCGTCTTCTTGGTTTAACTTTATTGAGCACTCTTTTAAGAATAGTATTTTTTTGGTTATTAGAATTTAATCAGTATACACCACTCCTATACTTGTATATATATATATATATATATATATATATATATATATATATATATATATATATATGTGTGTGTGTGTGTGTGTGTGTGTGTGTGTGTGTCTGTAAAAATATATAGAAAATAGGAAAGAACTCGTTAGGTAAATAATCCAATGTTCTTTAGTATTTTTGTTATTATTTTTTTTTAAAAAGTGCTCGATACAAAAGTAGAGAATAAATATAATTATTTATTTAAAACAGGAATAAGTTGTTCAAAAAAAAATTCGCTTTAAGATGGAACAGAGTTTGGTACTTTAATTCAATTTAATTCAAATAACTATATTGAAGTTTTAGGCTCTTGTTTTGAAACATGAGAACTACTATGTAGCGTTGGAATCATGTTTTTAAATAATTATATATATATATATATGTGTGTGTGTGTGTGTCTGTAATATATATATTATATTGAACTGCTAATCAAAAACAAGACACTATAATAGTATAAAATATATTTTTATTGTAAGGCTACCAGCAATACGTTTTTATATAGTAAAATTACCAACAATATATTTTATCTGTGATTCAAGGCATACATTTGCGTTCAAAATATGTTTAGTAGAAGCCATAAAATTGGACTCAAAATTATCAACTTCAGCATTGAATAACACATATGGGCTGATCTGTCGCTAAATAAATCAACAAAACCAACGCATACAACTGTAAAACGTGTGCTTACATTAAAAGCATAAAATTATGCTCAAAACAAGACTCACAGTTGCTTTGAAAATATATTTAGTTGAAGCCATAAAACTGTGTTCAAAAAATTTAGATTTCAGCATTAAATCACCCATGGAGGCTGAAAAGGTACTTGTCGAACAATCACGTGGTCAAGATAAACACTCAGTTGTGGAGCAAGCTGAGTGAAGCATGATTCAACATTGAGGAAGAGAGTTATTTATGGTGCAATGGAGCATCTCATTATGCTAAAGTGGGATAGTCCATTGCTTGGGCTTTGATTGGCTGCTGGTACCTGAGTGGAAGTATTTCTATATAAATACCAGCTTAATTTCAGTTAGTTTGCAGGGTTTGTATTAAGTTACAACCTGCTTTATTTTTGTCTGCCAGCTGGACGCTAGCTGGAACTCTTACGCCGGTAAGTGTCGTTTATTGTATTGTTATTCTACATCTCCTTCCCCCCCCATCGCGTGTTGGTAGTGGCCTTTGGGGAGGGATTTGTTCCTTTAAACCTGACTGGTTGTGTGGAAGTAGTCTGGACAATGCCCGAGGGGTTTTTGTCCGTGTTATTGTAGACGGCTGAGCAGTGTTTCCAGCGTCGAATGTTTGTGGCAATGGTGTAGGGATCTCAGGTACATGAACCTTCCCCATTCTGTGATGAAGGTGGTGAGTGGCTGGGACTCTTTATCTAAGGGGATGGAATGATATCCATCAACAGCATCCAACACTGTTTTCTTTTGTTTAGGTGGCACTTGTAGTGCTAGCTGGAATGGTGACCCTGTATGGTGTGTTTCCCGTTTGCACTGTGAATTCAAGTGTTGGTAGTCTATGGTTCTTCGTGGTTTGCCATTTTTTTTTTTGCGGTAATTACCATAGTGCTACACCAATCAGTGGGCATGCCAACGGGTACTGGGGTTATGATACCCCTTTTCACATCTTCCCAAAGGGCCTGTTTTACGGGCTCTTTGAAGTGAAAAGGGACAGGAATTGGGTTATGTCTGGCTTTTCCTGACCGCTTGAGCTGGTTTCTTAGCCTGGCATACCGTCGATAGGTGATTAGGCTTCCCACAATTACTACATGTTTGTCCCCATGCTGGGCATTTTAGCCGGCGTGATTCAGTTCCTGAGGTGCCATGCTGGTGGCTGCCACAACCTAAGCAAGCCTGGTGGTTTGGTTTAACATTACAGTTGCAATAGGTGCTGGTACGGATCGCCTCGTTGGCTTGTGGTGTACCCTTCTGTCTGCGGTATGTTGATAGCCGAGCAGCAGCTGTATCTGAAGCACTGGCCATTGAGGTTTGGTCCTGCAATGCTGATTCAAATGCCTCAGCATGGCGGATATTTTGTTCAAGGGATTTAAGTGCCCCAGCTTTGGCCAGTAGGTCAGCCTGGAGTGTGTCATTTGCTATTCCACGGATGATCTGGTCCTTGATGTATATATCAGACAGGTCATGTTCACACGAGGGGCAGGTAAAGTTACAATCAACGGCTACGGCTCTGAGGCGGACAAGGTAACTTTGTATTGGCTCATCAGCATCCTGAGACATGGAGGCAAAAGCAAGGCGATGGACAATAGGACTTGACCTCTGGGTGACCAACACTTCTACCATGTCAAGTAGATTATCTGGATCAGTGGTAAAGAAGTCAGGTGTGTGTTGATTATGGCGTTTTGCACAGCCTCATCAGCACAATTGTATAGGTGAATATTAGCTTGGGAGTTTGGCATATTTGTCATCTTGGTAAAGACATCCCAGTCAATTCGGAACTTCCTGAATTGCTGTGGTGTCATCTCGAGATTGAGATGAGGAGGCTTGGCTGCTAGTGCCTGAATGCGGGTTGTCTGGGTGGTGGATTCCTTAGCCTGCTTAATGATACACAGGGCTTCTCCCATTAATGTGACTCCCAGCTCCTTAAGCATAGATCGATCCAGCATTTGAAGGCTCTCGATTGTCAGCTTCTCGTCCGCAAACCTTGTTGCATGAGTTTTGGCCGAGTCGGTGGATATGCCTGCTTCAATGAAGAAGAGTTCCCAATTTTCAGGTGTCATAAATCCTGTTCGCAGCGCCATGTCGAACAATCACGTGGTCAAGATAAACACTCAGTTGTGGAGCAAGCTGAGTGAAGCATGATTCAACATTGAGGAAGAGAGTTATTTATGGTGCAATGGAGCATCTCATTATGCTAAAGTGGGATAGTCCATTGCTTGGGCTTTGATTGGCTGCTGGTACCTGAGTGGAAGTATTTCTATATAAATACCAGCTTAATTTCAGTTAGTTTGCAGGGTTTGTATTAAGTTACAACCTGCTTTATTTTTGTCTGCCAGCTGGACGCTAGCTGGAACTCTTACGCCGGTAAGTGTCGTTTATTGTATTGTTATTCTACAGTACTAAACAAAATCAGCCAAGAAAATAGTTAATAATTTTCTGTTTCTTTCTCCGTTTGTAATTTAGTGGCTTTATCACCTTACTTGGGGTAATTTTTTTTTTTTTTTTTTATTATTGAAAAAGAAAATGTTTAGCAGGTGTCCAGGAAATTTATCGTGCTTCAACCTCGCTGAGAAATTACTGATTATCAGAATTTAAATGAAAATTTTCGTTTTAATTTATTGATATTCTGGAGAGAAATTGACGTTTTTTCGTTCAATTTCGGTGGAGTTAAGAAATGACAAATTCCTTTTCATCTTTATAATCAGTTTGGAATTTTTTAAGAGTTCTCATGGAATATTAATAAAAATACTAGTTTTTATTTTTAAAGCCTTTCACCCCAAGCAAGGCGGGAACATCACTACCACGCAAAGGTTTACAGAGAGTAGGAGGAAGATTAAAGCGGCGTGATAGAGGAAAAGATGAAAAGAAAGACGAGGAAGAGATTAAGGCATCTGGAGATGCCGGTTGGCATTTGAATATATGGAGATTATAGCTATCAGGGAAGTAAGTAAGAGGAAGGGAATTCCACAGACGAGAAGTGTGAGATGAAGATTTGGAAATATAAGAGACGGCTACATTTATACAATTCTACAGCGGAATGGTGGGACTGAGATGCCAACCTAGTAGAACGTTTCAATTTATGCAGTTTGGGATCTAGCGAAACTAGCTTGTTGGAGCAGTTACCGTGAAAGTATTTGGAGAAATGTCAGAGGGAAGCAACAGCACGTCTGTGAGAGAGCGACTGTAAACGAGATGCCAGATCAGGGCCAACCCCATTGCATACACGTCTCTGGATTTTGTCGAGGACCTTAAGACGAACAGTAGGGGCTCCAGACCATAATTGCAGGAAATGTGAATAAAATGCTACCTACATAAGTCTCCAACAGTGAAAAGGTTATCGGCGTGTAAAGTCGGCGTCACACGTTACGTTTCGTTCTATTTATGCCAATGCCTTTAGTAAAGGCAGTAATCCATTGTCCTTGAGCTATGTGTTAAAATGGCAGATCAGTTCTTGTGAATGGCAAGGTAAGGAAACGAATCCTCTAAATTCAAAAGCATTCTTGAGAGGGGTGGACTTTCTCTTGCACACGGTACGCTATTGCAGTTATAGCCGCAACGGTGGGTGAGATGACTTGTGACGGTAAAAAAAATACCCGTTCTTTTTTCTCTCTCTCTTCTTCCCAGAAACGCACAGACACGGGCACACGCACAAAAAATGCACCGTTGGTAGGTCGGATAATTTAATGCATATACAAATATTTTATTTAATTTTGAATTCACGTAATTATCGCCCTAATTAACTTTTCTTGGATAATAATCTGATAATAATTTAACTCTTCTGGAGGTTGAGGCATCCGATGCATTGTAGACACCACTAACTGGGTAACAAATGCACACGTACACAAGCAAGACAATAAAGCCCCTAAGACACTTTGGGTTACTAAGTGCAAAAAAATAAGAGAAAGAAAAACATTATTAAAGATCGAGAAAAGTAAAAGTAGAGGAATCAGGAAAACAAAAGATAAAGATTGACATTGCACACACACACACACACACACACACACACACACACACACACACACATATATATATATATATATATATATATATATATATACTACAATAAATCCTAAGGGGTCAGGCAAACCTACCTAGGTTTCACCTAAACGGATCTTCAAGGTAAATATATATACGCAAGTCCTCATTCTGGTCGGATGGATATCGCGAGGAGGTGAATATTTACGACCAGTGCTGTGCTTCGTTGAGGATTAAAGTTGTGAAGCGTTTTTTTGTTCTGTTTGAATAAATTAGGCGTTGAGTACTTAAATATACAGCTTAAGATGTTTGACTTTTGTTCTTTATCAGTATGGCATTTTGTCTTAAGTTTTTACCAAGTAGTCTTTTGGTAGCACCAACTTTCTGGGATGTTCACCCTGTAGTCTGCCATTAGAATATATGGCTACTGTCTTAACACCTAATAGGTTGGAGATATTAGCTTCACATTGGAATGCTTTGGGCGTTCACAAAGCCAGAGACTATAGTCTTGCTTGCCATTTAAATTTCATTTTGGTCTACGGAGAACGGTGGATACAAAACTCCTCATAGGTTTTGGTGCGAAAACGCCATGTACATATACAATTATAAGTTTCGGGTCCGTACACACACACACACACACACACACACACACACACATATATATATATATATATTATGTCATTCGAAGAAAGTACTGTTTCGCTGTATCACAGCTCCTCAGTGCAACTAGACATCCGAATGCCACAAGCGAGGATTGAGACCCAACCGATTTGGTGTGAGCCAGAGTTCCTACCACTGAGCTAGCTTCACTCGACAGAATGAGTCAGCGAAATCTAGCCTATTGTTTTCACATATGTAAAAAAATGCCAAGCAACCGGGGCGCTCCATTCATTTTACTGAAGAGCTTCGCAGGTGGCTGTTGTTTTTAGAATAAGCTTGTCAGAATTGAAACATCGAGAATGCTAACTTGAGGGGGATTTGTCAGCATCAATATCAATCTTGCATTCAGGGTATGGTGATGATTTTTAGCACATTTAAAGCTTTTTACATAACTGTTACTTTCATGATGCAGATCTTGAGGCTTTTTATTGTAACTCTATTTGCATCAACTCTTTTTAAGCCTGTTGATTGAAATCAGACAGAAAATAAAATTGAGGAAATTGAGGCTCTTAACTTGAAAGTGGTAATAAAAATCCAATAAGGTGATACACTTTTCCTTAAACTTTAAATGTAGGTATAAATCCTCTCTCACGAATAATCTTATCCCCAAAAGAGGTAATCTATAATGCCTTATAGCTGTGAATGTTTTGAAGAAATTTATGAATCATTAGTAGGACCAGTGAAATGTTCCATCAGTGTTTCTGGAGGATCTAGTAGAAGCTTCAAATTGACCTTACCACCTGTGCAGCACATATCAGTCGGTTCATTGCCCTACCATTTTCACTGCACAGTAGGTACAATGTTTTGTCAGTGTACCAATTGGAGATGAATGATCAGTCGTTGGATAATGATTCATAGCGACCAAGTGCCATTTTGCGAGATGAGGAAATTCTTGACATCACAAGAGAAATTCTTTCAGATCTTTGCACTTCAGTTTCATTTTGTCTTTCCTGTGTGATTCCTTCGTCCCATCTCTTCCAACCTGTGTGATTTTCGTACTTCAGATACATTTTTTTGTTGTCTGCTCTGTTCTGTTCCAGGCTGTAAGATATTCCCTCTTCAGATTCATTTTGTCTTTCTTATTCATTTCTAACCATCATCTGTTTCAACCTGTTAAGATGTTTGAAACTCAGGCTCATTTTGTCTTTGTTTTCCAATTCTTATCCTTGTTTTTTGCTCTACCTGCTCTTGACTTTGATTTTCTTTTATCTTTTCAATTCTGATTTAGTTACCTTGCAGCCTCGACTGCATTTGTACTCATGTTTCAAATAACCCCTGCCTCTTTTCTTCTCAAGTTCACTATTGCAGAATCTATTCTATGCACTTTTATGCACTTTATAGCACTACCTCAAATTGATCTTTTATTAATGAATGTTTTGAAAAGTAATCAAAGTGCATTTTTTAATACATACAAACTCCATTTTAAGTAAATATTGTGTGCACCATTGCCCTTTCTAAAAGAAACCGTGTTCAGTCGTTATGCTTTTAAATTCTCTATAACTTTAATTATTTTTTTAAAAATATCTCAATGGGTAAAACATAGAACCCGTTTTTGGCCCATAGGGGCGCACCATACGCCAATCCCGTATATTTTAATAGCTGAAACCATAATCTAGGTCCTTTCCTCGTGAACGCTTGATCAAGATTGGTCAAGTAGATATGATTTCAATAAAGGACTTACGTAGATACGTACGAGCTTTTTTATAGTATAGTGAAGCACGAGGAAATAGATTTTAATGTCGGGGTTTTCGAACACGCATGTGTTCTTTTTCTACGATATGAGGAATAAATAAAGAATTGGAACTTGATTAGAGGTCTCCCCGTGGAAATTTCAACAATGATCTGTGTCTTTCTTCTCGTCTGTTGAATTAAGAGGTTAAAAGCACGCGGATGTAGTTTAACGTCTGGGCCTTGGAAAGACTTACCTGTTAATGACTATCGTTCTACTGGTGCAACATATTTGAATTCTATTTTTTTCATACGCCACGCACATAAATTCTGATTTTAATTTTTTTTTTCGATATTATACACGGAAAATACTAACCATTTCCGGGCACATAACCTACGTAATTTTCCACTTATCAGGGTTTGATATATATATATATATATATATATATATATATATATATATATATATATATATTGAGGAATCACAGAGCCGAGTTCGAATTCCAATCGAATCCATTACATTCACATACATGTTAATACCCTTGGGAAAGGTATGAATCCTCTTCTTCTCCCCCCAGCTATGAGTAAAATATCAAGAAAGACTGGGTTCTATAGCCTTGGATGGCAACTGGTCTAGGACAAGGACAACTCTGAATTCAAAACCTGCGGAGGGTCTTTTGGGGACCTTGTGGCACTTCGTGCACCAGGTCTCTGTATTCGGCCCTTCAAAAAGTGTGGATGGTCTTGCACGAAACGTCCACCACTATAATCAAATCTCATGTGTCGTTGTCGGGTTGACGGTTTCCTGTGAACTGATCTGCTTGACCCTCATACGTCGAAATCGGACGGGAGAGTCGACTATATATATATATATATATATATATATATATATATTGACAAACTGGGTCCTATAACCTTCGATGGCAACGGGTCTAGGATAGGGACAATTCAAAATTCAAAAACTGCGGAAGGTTGCTTGGGGACCTTGACGCACGTAGTGTACTAGTTCTCTGTATTCGACCCTTCAAAAATCTTCACCACTATAATGAAATCATATGTACTGGGTTTGGGTTGTCGGTTCCTAGGAACAAAGCTGCTTGACCATTATACTTCGAATACAACGGAAGCCTCGACTATTATATATATACATACATACATACATACATATATATATATATATATATATATATATATATATATATATATATATATTTCTATTATTATTATTATAGATTGACAATCCCATATTTGAAAACAGAATATTTTAGTGTGGATTTTGGCGCGCAAAATATTACCTATTTAACCCACGCTACTTAGGCATGACGTGGCAAAAGGTGTCATGATCGGGCCGACACCGACCAGTACTCCTTCAACCTAGCTGTGCGACCTGAGCCCGCCAACGTCAATAGGTAGGTAGACCTGAGTGTGCAGTTCGCTAATTTTTTTACCTTTTGTAATTTTTGTGACATTATACACTGAAAATGTCAAAAAGAAATAAAGATACCCTTATGGCTAACAGTGGAAAAAAAGAAAAGGAAGCATCTATCGTTTATCAATAACACAAAAAGTTTTGATCGAGATGTTTCTATGCGGTCCTGACTGAGGAATACGGTGTACGAACAACCACTGTGAATGATTTAAAGAAACAGAAAGACACTTAAATTTTATAGTGAAAATGATGACCATAAATGAATGAAAAAGATGAAACCACTACACACTGTAAAATAAATTACAATACCTTACGACAGTGAGACAGGCGCTATGTATATTTTAGTGAGAGACATCAAGGTACATGAGCGCAGCATATAATTTTATTTTATCGTTTGATGCGGTTTCATTTCTGTGTTATACAAGGCATGTTTTGTCTAAAATAATTAAATTTCTTCATTACTTATGGGCTTAATTATACCTCTAATACATTTATCAAACTATTACTCTATAAATAGTCTGTAATAATATTTGTGGACATTTTTTTATTCCTCGTGAGGTGAGCATTCAATATTGGTTGAATTTCTGAAAACCGAAACAATCTGGAAACTGAAGGAAAACGAGGTTCATGGATTTCGGATATGGGATTGTCTATTTATATTATTAATTTTAAAATGGAAATAAAACACGTTCAATATTTATCGTTCGTCAAAACAGAGTTTTATCATTTTTTATTTACTCATCGGATTTTCGACAAGAATGATTGAAATGATCTCAGAATTGAATGATTGAATTGATTCCAGAATTGACCTTCGCTAAATACTGAACGTTTTTACTTTAAACTTTAATAATAACTATCTCTCTAATTTTATATTAGGTGGAGCTCTTTTTAAACAAATATACATACATAAAAAATATATATATATATATATATATATATATATATATATATATATATATATATATATATATATGACCCATAAGGAGTTGACATGCCATTAAAGAATTAATTAAATTCGTCTTTAATGAAACTTTCTATATATATATATTTCTCAGCAACATTTCTATGCACGGAATAACATCGGATCTTCGAAGCAGGAATCGGTCTAGGATGGATACAAGATAACGCCGACGATATATATATATATATATATATATATATATATATATATATATATATATATATATATATATAGAGAGAGAGAGAGAGAGAGAGAGAGAGAGATAGATAGATAGATAGATAGATAGATATAGATAGATAGATAGATATTTGTACGGATGTGACTTTGTTACTTTTAGGTTTCACGCTATGCGATCCTCAGAGTGTGTTTGAGGATCGCAAAAGGGGAATACACACACAGAAATATATATATATATATATATATATATATTTATGAATAAAAATGACAATAGGAAAACTGGTAATTGCTGACGCGTTTCGTCCAATGTGGACTTTATCAAAGCAAAATACGAAAATGAAATTAAATGAACAACGTAACTAATAAAAACAAATACAGAATGTACCTAGCAACTGGAATGTATATTTTCATAGTTTTTTAACTGAAAAATAACGTCAGAGATTGTCACGTGTGGAGAATATTGTCATTATATCTGTGTTGATGTATTCAACCATTTTCTTTCGATTTTATGAATCTGTTGTGCATATTTGTTTATATATTGGGAGGAGCAGTTTTGGCAATTTATTTTATAAATGCCTGCTTCAGAAATATTAGTGCTATTATTGTTTGAAGATCTTAGTATATATTGGAGAAACAAGTAGAAGTTTGAAAAAACGCATTTATGAGCACAAAAGAGACCTCACAAAAAACAACTTAGCTAATGCAATAGTCATACATAGAAATAAATACAACCATAATTTTGATTTTGAAAATGCTACACTCATAAAAAAAGAAAATAACTCTCTCAGAAGGAAAATTCTGGAGAGTGCCGCCATTGAAAATTATCCAAATATTAATTTACGCCCAGGCTTTTTCCCTATTTCACCTTTCTTAACAAAATTAATGCTCTTACAAACAAATATGCACAACAGATTCATAAAATCGAAAGAAAATGGTTGAATACATCAACACAGATATAATGACAATATTCTCCACACGTGACAATCTCTGACGTTATTTTTCAGTTAAAAACTATGAAAATAGCGTTTCTCTACATTCCAGTTGCTAGGTACATTCTGTATTTGTTTTTATTAGTTACGTTGTTCATTTAATTTCATTTTCGTATTTTGCTTTGATAAAGTCCACATTGGACGAAACGCGTCAGCAATTACCAGTTTTCCTATTGTCATTTTTTATTCATAAATATTGTCTTCTACCGATTAAATCGGAGAAATTTTTTTATATATATATATATATATATTCACTATATATATATATATATCTGTGTGTGTGTGTGTGTGTGTGTGTGTGTGTGTGTGTGTGTGTGTGTGTGTGTGTGAACACTTGCGGCCTGGCGATTGCGTCTAGCATGTAACAACCTGTGGCTTCTAAGTGTTGACTTCAATGTTCACTTTTGCATTTACACACGCTCTATCTCTGATATTGAGCACTTTATCCCAGAAATATATCACACCTTAAGAGTTTATTTCTTCATATATATATATATATATATATATATATATATGACACTGTATCGAAAAATTGCCCGTTGAAATAAAACCCTCTTCCCAAGTTATTTGACCTCATTTCACATTTTTTAATCATTATCATATTCTATAAATTGGAAATGGTTCAATCTCTAGCTAAAACAATACATGTAAATTTTCAATAATTCCACATGAATTGTTAAAATGCAGGATTATAACCTTCCCCAACAATCGTTTGCCTCTCGTCATACAATAACGAGATGTTCACGTAGAACGATAACAAATGTCCTTTTGGGTTTAACTTGACATCGCATATTCCTATTTTCATATTTTATCGAAAGATCATATTCATCATAGTAACAAAGGGTCAAGCCAGAAAACAGAGAGACACTCAATGAAAAGCCGCTTCAGGTGGTTGCTTTTAAAGGGCAGTCTCCGCTTTCAGTATTCTTCCTCACTTAGAGAAACGCAGTGTAAGATCTTAATGTCAAACACGCTTCTGTTGAAGCAACTATCACGTTTGAAACAATAGCAAATGTCCCTTTGTGGTATTTTTGAAACTAGAAATGTTATCGCTGTCATCTGCAGCCAAATTCCAACCGCTATTGTATTGAAGTTTATTTTAAATATACTAGACATTTCGCCCTGAGGATAGAATCTGTATTTAATGATATGGCGGTTAATTTAATCATTTATCAACTCGGAAAGGAAAATTAGTAACCCGAGTTCGAAGTCTATCAGAGTTCATAATGTTGACTTTCGGACAAATATCTTTAGGGAGAATATGAATCAGTCAAGTGTCCCTTTCCCATGTATTATTTAAATAACAGTGTTCACTGAGCTCGCTTGCCTTGAGGTGGCAACTAATCTAGAATTAATAATTTTTGATTAATTGATTCGTTTTCTACGGTTTATTAACCATTTGCAGTTTATTTACAATCGGAAAATAGTTTTAGATTAGTAAGAAATGCTTTATATAATAATGTTTCAGTGATAAAAGTCTTAATCAGCGATAATAATGGTAATACGATGCAAGTCTTACTAATTAACCCATATGTGTGGATTCATGTCTTTCCGAAGGGATATTTACGCATAAGTGAATCTAAGGAAAACCAGCGTGAATTAGAACTCGGTTCTCCAATTAACAATTCCGGATCTACACCACCCGTACATCCAAGCTTACAATACCTGGTATTCTCAAGCTGTCTCCCTTCTAGCTACTGAACAGTCTTGAATTCATATGTCTCCATTACATCACCCCCAAGGTTACATCATCTGGACAGGTGCGATAAGCTTGGATGTGTTGGCGGTGTAATGTATAAAAGCTCAGAATTGAAAATCGGATTGTCGAGTTCTAATTCTAGTTAGGTATCGTTGTATTCACTTACAGCAAAGATACTTAGGTAAGGTGCGAATCCACCTATTCTCTCCCCAACTATAGCTTATGTAAATTATCTAAAAATACTGTTGATAAACTGAAGAAAGTTGATTGAAAGAATGAATTATATATAATAATTATAGAAAACATTAAATGTGCCCCTTCAGTGGGAAGTACTTTTTTGATAATATAGCCTACAAAGCATAGTGACGAAAATGTCTCAGCGATGTTTTATGAATAACTGAGCATAGACATGGAACGCAACACAAAATCTTTGGTGCACTATCTTTCAAGAAAGACCATCAAATCGTTCAAACACGCACCAAGAATAGATTCTTCCATTTAGTATGTTTTTGTGAATAACTATTTTCACTTGTCCGACGTCAAGGGTCATGAGCCAGTGTGTGATTATAAAACAAATGCAGGTGATTTTTTAGTTGTAATAATAATAATAATAATAATAATAATAATAATCAGAAGAAGAAGAAGAAGAAGAAGAAATATAAAAATACTAGTTCTGTTTCATTTTCAAGCGAATTTAGGAATAACTTATTTTGAAATACTGAGTTTAAAAGCACAGACATTCATAATATTCCAAATACTCACAAAAATGCAATCATTTAGACAGGTGCCCTAGCGTGTTCATTTTTAACAACTACTGTATCAGATTTGAGTTAATTTCGAAAAGAGTTTACGTCTAGGTAGGGCAGGGGACACTTTTCAACGAATTATGACATCCGTTCAAAGCATGTCGTCTGGTTTTTTAAACGACACAAAGTTTTTCGGCATTTTTATTCGTTAAAATTGCATACATAAAGATTCTTTCTAAAAGGGGTGTTTAGATTAGAATACATTGTATTGAACTACAATTTTACAATATTATTTCCATTTTTAATTGCTAATAGACTATATTTCATTTTAAAACAAATAATTAATTTATAATATTTATGCACTGTAAAATTACATTGGGCACTGTTTTGTAAAAAAAAAATATCAATAAGATAAAATATATCTTACTGTTCCGTTATTTATATATATATATATATATATATATATATATATATATATTGTCCTTGAAAACAAATTCCATGTAATGAGGAAAGAAAATGAGATGTATAGATGCATTTAAAAAATTAAATTAAATTAAAAAAAATATGAATTTAAGTATCTATTCGGTTGCACAGTAATAAAATATTCACATAGAGAGAATGTGTAAAAGTATTTATATATATATATACATACATATATATATACATACATATATATATATATATATATATATATATATATATATATATGTATCTTAAAAAAGAATGTATAAACATAAAAAACGTCTTAATATATATATATATATATATATATATATATATATATATATATATTATCAGGTAATAACTACCATCATTCTGCGATATAAAAGTAACGACCCTTCTGTAACGACTCCTTGCACGTCGCAACCCTGTTTAAGAATATAATTCTCAGGCCTATGGGTATTAAAATGTCACAGTCAGCAAAGAAAAGAGTCATTAGCGTAGACATGAATATATATATATATATATATATATATATATGTCTTTGCCAGACCTTTTGCAGGCGTCGATTTTTTCGCGTGCACACCGCCATCTGGTGGTAACCATGCAACATAACGTACATTATCTCTCTTTTATTTTTTACCCGCAAGCCCAATACATGGACATTTTGTTCTGTTATTTTTTTTGTTTTTGTTTTTTTGTTTCTTTTTTTCGGGGAATGATGGGATACATTAGACAACGTTTCATCGGTGAGAATTCTATACCGTACTGTTTCCATTGGTCGGGGAGATCTCACGTCCTTATAACTTTTGGTATTAGCTTCTGTCTGTATGTATGTATATATGTGTGTCTGTCCGTGTGTCATATGTTTGTACGGGAATTCTGGTGAACTATAAGTTCAGCAATGAATTAGAAAAATCGGTAAGTTAAAATTTGCAACTTCTGACAATTAAGAAAACAATTTCTCTAAGTAAAAACAAATAACATTGATTACAAACCTGAAGAAGAACAGAAATTGAAAAAGAAATAACAGAGTTAAAATTATATGAAGAATTAGTGTTCTCCCAGGAGACGACGCGAACGACTAAAGTTCTCCTTTTGCCTGCGCAGGTTAGGGCTTCTTTACTTGATTGCAACCGCCTCAACAATTCTGAGCATGATAACGTACCCTCTACTTACCGAGAACGTAACCTGTGCAATATGTTGAAACAATTTTCTCGATATTCATTTCCACACACGGGATTGTCGATCAAATGTTGTCGAAGAACAGACTCCAGAACCGACTGTATCAGCCATGATAACTGCAAGGGCGAATGGTTGATTTGTAGATTTGAAGCTTCGATTCCGGGGAGAAAAATTTCCTGGCGCGGCACGGGGAGTCAACTTTCCTTGCGGTGGACGAAGCACTTGACTCAATGTATTTATTCCATCTCAGGTCAGTGAGACCGAGTAGCCGCAGAGAGGTGCTCTCGGGAAGTTGAACGTCAGACATTCTAATGGGGGACAGGGAAAGATCTCTGTGGTGATTAATAGAGGGCTGTTTTGTTTTGGTGGCGTTAAAGTTAACCAGCCAATTACTACTTCAGTTAACAACCGATTGGAGGTCCTTTTCGAGACTAACTGTCAAGTTAGATTTGGCATTAGATTTGTTTTTGAGGCAGGGATAAATGGAGTGTCGTCCGCGTAGATGCCTACTTGGGAATCAATGGCGTCAGGAAGATCGTTGATGAAGATAATCACCCACAGATAGAATGTTTCGCTTCGGCACAGATCTCAGTGTTGCTAGAGACGCGGAAAAAGACAGGATATGACCAATATGACATCAGACGGTAACACTTACGCTTACGCCTAGGTTATCGGGGATTTTAAAGTCATTATATACGTGATATAAGCATTTCCATCTGCCAGAGTGCTCTATTCATTACGAAGAGCCTACTTTTTTACGATTTCTTTTCTTTCTTTTTTTTCTCTCTTTCGGCTCTGGTAGTCAACACACGCCACACCGTAATTTCGCCACTTCACTCATTAGTTTTACGAAACGCACCATTTGTTACTATCTACCCTGATGGTGACTTAAGAAAGACGAAAGCTTCCGAAATTAACTTTAGATAATTTCTGATGGGATTTCCTCCTTATCTGGGAAAAATTTATCGTAAGTTGGAAAACTCGATAAATAATATTAAGCAACACAAAATGTCTATTGGCGTTAATAACATTTGATTTATACGTGTTTATATGCATGCATGTATGTCTTTTAGTCCACCAGGTAATTGAGAATAACTTTTAATTCAAAGAAAATCATATTTCTTTTTCTTGAGAACGTGCAGCGAGACTTTCCCAGTTTTTGGCGTGCACACGCGCGGTTGACAATAGTGATCGCTCGGTGGAAATCTCGGTTTGGTCTCCATTGTCTGTTTACCGATGTATATTTGAGTAAGTTAATTTTTCTAGTCTATTAGTAATTCATTATAGCACTCGGTGCGAAATTTAGCGTTTGATGTACTAATTAAAGAAACAAAACATCAAATGAATAGATTTTATCAATTTCGAACATTCAGATTTCAATATCGTGTGAAAAAAAAGCACAGAAATTTCCTTATTACCGCAGGTTTTTGTTCACAAACTGTCTTAACAATTTGTCTATTTCTAGCATAAATCCAAATAAAGTTGATAATTTGTGTATTAGATACATTGAATAGAAAAAAAATATTGCAGCCAGCATTCTAATTATGAATCACCACAAGCTAAATGTGCAATGTTTACTGTATTCGACGAGTGAATACTGTGTAAAAATTGTAAAAGATTACAAAAATGGCTAATCAATGATTAAGATCTTACATCATTTGTTTGATCATAATTAGTAAAAAAAAAATAGATAAAAGTGTATATAACACGATAATACTGCTGGGCACAAATTATAAGACAAAATGTTTTAAATTTGCATTGTTTATTGTTCAGCATAATTTCCTTTTAAAATAAATGAAAGTTTTATTTGATGGCACAATGATTTAGTGATAGAATACTTGTGCCTTGCTTCTTTTCCATATACAATCTAAAGAATCAATAGTTAAACTTTATTAACTATAAACTGTAAACTTTCCACACTTTTTGAATGTGCAGGTAAATTTGGCAACTCTCATACGGTTCCATTCATTGGAACATCTTGCACTTCATTATTTCAAAACCTTATGTAAACCCAGTTTTAGAATCCCGATTTTACGAATTTATAATCAAATTTGACCATTGTGACGCTTCAGAGATTAATATCATTTAGTTATATGTCATGTGTGAAACACTTTCGATACATGACTGACAAGGCTGATTTTTTTCACACAGTAGGTTGCCATTTCTATCTGCATTCCAAGGTTCTTGAACTCAAACCTTTGGGTCCTGTCTCATGGCACAGTGGATGAAGGCGTTAGTTAGATCCAGTGACAGGACGTAAATAGTGTGAGTTTAATGCCCGGCTAAGGCAGTGGAGAACTAACGAGGGAAATTAACAGGTAAATGACATCCATTAAACATGGTACGTGGGACAAGAAGAGTCTACCCCAGTGAGCGAAATAAAGGGTTCAGTTCGTCATTCCAACCACCTGAAGAAGGCCGGAGCATACAACGGCCGAAACGTTGTAATAAATATGACAACAAAGATGAGGACAATAGTCCGAATAATGTAAATAATATACATAATACCTCATCTCAGAAATATAGACAGATACTGAAAGGCCGAAACGTTGTAATTTAATATGGCGACAAAGAATAGTGTGACGTCACCCTGGGCCTCTCCCGTGCTATCCTGTGACGCTCTAACCCTCGGCTGATTTGGATGGGAATCTGGTTAGATTCGGCATCAGCTTTGTCGTTCCCAGCTCGCCTCCAACGTCTGGTTACCGAAGTAACTGCTTTGATTTCTAGTCTAACCTACCCACGTTGTAATTTGACAAGATCAATCAGTCGTCGGACTGTAGTGCAAGCCGAATTCGAGCAAAGATGACACCACACAAGTATATGTAAAAGAAAAACTCGAAAAGGTAACAACTCGAAAGATTCAAATGTGTTAAAAAAGAGAATAACAAATATCTTTATATCTGGTTGCTGAATACAGGACTGCAATTCTCCCCAACCGCTTCTATGGATACGTGACACTTTGCGTTTCTTAGGCGTGTCTTAATATCTTAAGTTGTTTTTCTATAAACTGGTTTTTGGTGTCTTCAGGCGATATTCGTAAAACTTGTTTTGGTGGTGTGAGTCGTTCTTCAAAAAAATATTTGTTTTTGGTTAGAAGTCTATGTCGGAATGCGTGGAAATCTTTCAGTCAGCTGCGAGGCTGGTCTCCGAGCTCACAGCTCAACTCTGTCTGCTCTGTCACTCTGTCTGCGTCTGCCCAACTGCTACTGGGGTCATTCGTTTATATGGACGCCGACCAAAACCGGGTGGGGGCCTGTCGTACTTTGGCTTTCTCGATAATTCCAAATCCCCAATAAGGATTTTCTTTGTTTTCGGACAGGAAAATTTATCACTTCACATTTTTAGAAGTCAATTACTTTCTGTTTTAGAGAGGCTCTTAAGGGAATTGTCCTCCCAAATTCTTCCTTTCTCATATTAGTATCTCACACCAATCCCCTCAGAGGGCGTCAACAGGTTTCCCTTCTTTCTCATATTGGTATCTCACACCAATCCCCTCAGAGGCGTCAACAGTTTTCCCTTCTTTCTCATATGTTTACCTTCGCCCATCGCTCACGCCACCATTCAGCCAATGAACGCTCGGCAGTGTGGGTGTGGCTAGACTGACCTCAGTTTACAATTATCGCTCAAAAAAAAATATCTTTCTTTTTCTTTTCTTTCTTTGCCCCGACTAGAACCCCCACGACTCTTATGTGGTCATTAAATTCCTATCTTAACTGGAGGTCATCTGGAATTCATGAACGAGATTTTCGCCAAGTGATTATCTGGGTGGTCAATCGAATCTTCCTGTCTCCCTCAACGTCTTCATACTTCTGTCGCCAACAGCCTGTCCAGATAACAAACTTTTATCATGGCAAGGTTTGGACATAAAACAGGTGGTTCCCTTCCAAAACCAAATGATATATCCGAAAGATAGTTAATGGTTTATTCTTTTCCTTTTTTCTCCTCCCTTTTTTTGGGGGGGTGATCTCAGCTGATCCTTTTCTCGGTCGCATGCTCGACCCAATTCTGATTATCTTCTAGCATTCCGCTTTGTAAGCCACTTGACCAATTTGAAATTTTCATTATTGCCATGGGCAGATTGTTTCTTTTATTCGACGCGTCATGGCATAAATTAATTCTGACAGATCCGAGATCTTACGCATTTCCTATCTTCGGCGGAAAAAATACATTTCTTCGCAATGAAAATAAAATCTTTACCCCAAAAAATAACATCGCTCAGTATGTCTTTCGTGATAGCTTCTTCTCGCCTTAAGTATTTCTCGCTTTTAATTCCCACGCTTAATTAATTAGCCAAACGCTTAATTAATTAAGCCAAACGCTTAATTAATTAGCAAACGCTGTCACATTAGGACAATAGTCTGAATAATGTAAATAGTGTACATAATACCTCATCTCAGAAATATAGACAGATACTGAAAGGCCGAAACATTGTATTAATATGGCGACAAAGATTAGGACAATAGTCCGAATAATAAAAATAATGTACATAATACCTTATCTGAGAAATATAGACAGATAAGTAAAAAAAATATCCCAATATCATTTATCTGAGAAAGGAAATACGCATAGAATTAAAATTAATTTCTTGTGAGGAGGACAAGTCCAAACACTACCCTATTTTAGTAAAATCCCAAAGGCAAATTTAGAATAAGAAAAAATAGGAAGAAAGAAGCAATACTATTTACCTAAATGGAAATATATTTTATTTCACGGAGTTAAAGAAAACACATTGTTTTTAATAAACGCCTGTCACTTCAAAAATGCAAAATTATTCAAATTATACAAAGTGTTTACTTTTGTTTTCAAATAATTAACTCTATTATATAAAAGGCAAAAGAACTGATCAATTTAACAGAGACAAACGAACAGTGGTCGAGATTTACCGAATGTAATAAAAATATCGGCAAATATTTATAACGGTTAGAAATTAGATAATACCCAATGAAAGAAAGTTCCGGGACAAGATTCGTAAACGAAATATTTTACTACTGTTGATTAAAATGAAGAAATGAGGTTTTATATTTAATTTATGCTTACTTTGACTTAGAATTAGTATAATTTTTCCACTGAAAAAATAAAAAAATATAAATCCTATATAAGAAAAATCGGAATCGATTTTCATCGCTGGAAACATCTTACATTGTATTTAATCGCTATTTTGCCTTTATATAGTGAATACTTTTTTTTATAAATTTTCACAATTGTGATTTAATTTTCATTGATTTATTGAGAATGAGTTAAAAGTCATAATTGGAAAACACTCTTTTTTATTAAATGATATTTTTATCCAATTGTTCTTATAAGGGCTCAGACGTTTGTGACAGCGTTGAATCTTTTACTGAGCACAGGAATGAAATTCTAACGCTCGATCTTGAATCTAAACTTAATCTTTGACCTTTTTCCTCAAAAAATATGTCAAACCTCAATTCTCAAATTAAGTACAATACAAGAGCTACAAAACCAAGCTGACCAAATGGATATACTCATAGAATAGTGTTGTGTACCATATTTCATAGGGATACACATTTACACAAAGTAATATATCGTGTCTTTAATTAGAGTGTGCAAAACACTTTAAAAGAATTCTACAATAATATATAATGCCGCTTGATGTGTAAAATTGTATAATTATCGATTTCATTAAAGCCCATGATTTTCAAATTATATCAAGCTATGGTTAAGGAGCCATCGTGCATAACTAATTAACTTTTCAGATTCATCCAAGAAAATTTCTGAAAGCATCGACAGGAAATTATTTCGCAGGCTTTCGAAATAACCAAAGATTCTAATTTAAATATTTATTTAATAATATTATTTTCATTTGCAATAGTTTTCGTTTTTTTTTTCTTTATCTGTACAGCTGTCGTCGATCTGGTGTAAGACTTAATACAATATTCGAGGTTCATTATTTCATGATTAGATTCCAGTATTATATGGTGACAGCCTGAAAGTGAACTTTCCTAGAGTAAATTACGATAAAGATAATTATAAAGTCCGATGGATTGACCTTGTATTAATTGGACTACAGTTCAGATGGTTTGGTGAGGTCTTTAAGCAGCATGGAACAAACGGCCACAGGGTAACTATCACGCGTATATACACATTGAATATATCTATAAAAGCCTTGATCTTCGATAGTGAGCACTGTTTCTCCATAAATATAGCACATTTTGATATATATATATATATATATATATATATAGAGAGAGAGAGAGAGAGAGATAGATAGATAGATATATAGATATTGTATATTGTATATTTAAGCAGCAATCCTTCATTTATGCATTTTCATTAAAAACAACTGACAAGGTTAAGCTTTTCATTTAATTTTTCCAAATGTTTTATATTGACGAGCGCTTTCGGCTATACCTTTAGCCATTATCAAGGATGGTTCGATTTTTCATCTTAATTGAGTGTGTGCATTATGTGTATGTTTTAGCGTGTTGTAGGGATGTTTTAATTTCCAAATACGGTTACCACATTGTGGCCTTGTTCGTAGTTAATATTGTTAAGAGTTGGTTTGTTCTTTTTTTATTATTAAAGCTTCCATTATTTTTAATCTAATTTTACAGGTGGATGAAGTTATTATATTTGTGTTTTCCACTAGTATTTTTCTAATGGAGTTTGGTAAGTTAGTGTGTGTCTTTAAATGGGTTCTAATGGAGCTGTGATCAGATAGGTGTAACGTAAGACGTCTAGATAAGCATGTAGTTGTGTAACCGATGTAATTATTTATGAGTCCGGTTTGATCAGGAACACAGTTCCTTAAGGGGCAATTGAACTCATAGATAATGTTCGTTCTTTATAATTATGCCTTAACTGGTGTGTTGTTATTTTTGAGGATAAGGTTAGCTGTCTTAATTTTTTTTATAATAGATAATTAATTTGATTTTTTTATTCGGGTCAACTGGGGTAGAGTATTTCTTTATAATGTCTTAGTGAGGATTCGTCTTCTTTATAGTTAATGTGCATTTGGTTTTTTTAATAAACGTGTTCCTGATCAAAACTGATGGTTTACACTCTTATAGACATATATAGTTGTGTAACTTTTAAACTTGTTAGGTTGTCAAGTGGTTTGTTTATAAAGCAGTTTGATTCTAAAGTGGTTTGTTTGTGAAGGTTGGTTACACGCAGTGATCTCATCACCAGACAAATAACCTTTATCCACCAGTGGTTTTAATCGCGTATTTTTTTTAAAAACATTTCTTGTAACTTTTTTTCACATTTACTTCCAATCTTGATATTGGAGTTCAAATTCTCTGTCGTTATCCACCACAGAAAGCGTACTTATCAGATTTCCCTGAAAACATCTGATGATTTTCGCATCTACTGAAACAAGAGGTACATGAAGACTGCACCACCATATCTACACATGTAACACGGACTGCCACACCCTTATGTACTGTCAGTCGTTGTGCCATTCTTGTCTACACTTGTCACACTGAAATAAACATCGACGTTATCAAATAAATTCTATCACTTTAGGAATCAGAATATATTTGGTTTTCTGCCAATGTGATGATATTAACAAAAGTTATAAGTAAATTTTAATAGAAAGTTTCTTTCCACCCAGCGTGTATGATAGGGCGAGGCACGTTTTATCTGTGAAGGTGAGGACGAGTAGACATCAGGAACATAGCTCGTCAGAACATTTATTACATAAAGAAAAAACTACTACTGTTCATCTCCTGAGAGTTGTGCCGCTATTTATAAGCTCTTACTAATGTTTTCTGTATGTTAATACTGGATAACTCGAACTTTTTTTTTTTGTTTCAGAACGATGACTGACTAAACGTAACAGGAAATAAGGGACTAATCCTCTAAGAGTTTTCAAACGTCTACTGCCACCAAGTTTAAATACATTGAAATTTAAGATGTCTGACTATAGAATAACTGATAAAACCTACGACTGTTCATCTCCTGAAAGTTGTGCCACCATTTATAAGCTCTTACTAATGTTTTCTGTATGTTGATACAGGATCACTCGACTTTTTTTTTTTGTTTCAGAACCACGACCGACTAACATGAAATAAGGGACTAATCCTCAAAAGATTTTCAAAGGTCGACCGCCACCAATTTTAATTACATTGAAATTTAAGGTGTCTGACGTTAGAATAACTGATACATTGTCATCACAAGACCTGAAGCAGTCATTTTAAAATATAATATTTTTAAGAAAAAAAACTGCTGAAAGAACCTACTTGCAATATGCATATAGATTGCATGAAACGTGAATAAAATAAAAGTGCTTTTATTTTGACTCAAATACAACCGTAACCTTAAATGAAGTGACATCACTCTATATGTCTATAAGTATGCAAACTCGGACAGCTAAACCCATCGAGCAAAAAGCAATTTAATTTGAAGTTCTTAGCTGATGAGGTCATTGGTTATCGATGAGAGTATGATAACATCGGACACCTGTCATAACTAAAATAGCGCTATTTGTTATCGATGCAAGAATGTGATTTTTGGGCCATTTCTTAATTACATATAAAGTATATTTTGTGAATACAATTTCGTTAGAGGCGAACTAATATTTATATTTACTCACGGTTGAAAAACTGTCTTGCACCAAATCTTTCGAAGTGAGCGTAAATGAAATCTAGCATTACAATGTTTGGCGTGTGAGCTTGGATCAAAAACTGACCAGTGAGCAATATTCTACGTGGTCAAATCAGCAAAGCTGTTTATATTTATTTAGCTGATCTAAGCTTGACAGATGGCTGCATAAATGAATTGAATATATGTTATTGCAAGCAGCCCAAGTTATCCATTACGCTTCGACTGGATAAGGACGTAAGTGTAGGTTTCATTGTGTAAATCGTTTAATATATAGTAGTAAGAATATATGATTGAGAAATCTAGGCAGAAATATTAATATTAGTTTAATAGCAGTAGCGATATTTATTTTTCTTTCAATTTTCATTCCTTATTTATTCATATTTACTCTAAAATTTAGCCTATTTTCGATTTGTCTCAAATTTCTTATGCAACAAAGCCATTTATTGCATGATTATTTGAAAGTATTGCATATTAAGTGAGGGTGGCAATAAAATATTACACTAGGTATAATAACAAAACTAAATGTTGAGCTACAGATCAGGAACAATATATATATATATATATATATACTTAAGCAGCAATTTTTCATTGATGTATGTTTCATTAAATAATATAGACAAGTTGTGTCTGCTTATTTTAAGTAAGTTCCTTTTATATTGTCTGATAAGTTTAACAATATTATCATTGAAAGACGAAAGGAAATCACCATATTGATACATGTTTAAATCCAATCTAAGCTTTCGGCTTACATAAGCCATTATCAAAGATGACAATTACTTTTCAATATATCAAACAATACACGGACGAAACAATAATGATAGTCTGTTTTTGTTGCATAAAAAATTTCAATGATAATGTTATTAAGCTAATATAGTCTATGAAAAATAATTTTACTCTTGTGTATAGTACAAAACAAATACTTCTAAGGCCAACTTAAAAAAATACCAAAGGCTGCTGCCTCAAATTTCTGAACTGCAGTGTATTTGTGTAATATATATATATATATATATATATATATATATATATATATATATAAACGTAAATATATATATATAAAGATATATATATATATATATATATATATATATATATATATATATATATATATATATATATCGTCTTTTAACAAAAGGTAAGAATCACTTAGTTGTAACAAGGTTATTTTCGTTTTTTTCCCTTTATTTGTATCGTATGAGATTGCATGATGCAATAGATTTTTGCAATGGCTTCAGCCATTATTCACATATTATCTATGATGAAAAAAATCTTTGTCATTGCAAAATTAGCAGCCATTGTGACAGTATTGGTGTTGTGAATTAGACTTAGAACATAAAGAAAAAAGGTCTTACTTTCACCTACACGATGGGCCCAAATTATCATTTTATTCAATGAAGGCTATTCTGTAACGCGAAATTAGTATAAACGTAGGTTGTAATAAAACATCTACGCATACTGCTAGTTAACGTGAATTTCGAAATTTTGTGAACATTTACCGACAAGGGGAACAGTCGACGTCCAAGGAAATACATTGCTGGAGATGACCATTTGATAGAGCACACGATTCTGAACATGTGTAAATAGTACAAATGTCAGTTCTATGATGGCTTGACGCCGTCAGAGATTGGATCATGGTCTGAAACCATTCAAACCGGCGCGTATGCAACGATTAATGACAGCAATAAAATTCAAGCGTCAAGCATTTGTTAAACAACATGAAGCCTGGACTGCTGAAGATTGGCGCAAAGTTTTTTTTAGATGAATCAAATCTGCAACAATCCTTTATGCGTAAAAGAAATATCAGAAGACACCTTGGTAATATATATATATATATATATATATATATATATATATATATATATATATATATATATATATATATATATATAAGTATTCGAACTCGTTATCCTATTCCTTAACCCAAGTCGCTATCCCTTACTTCACCGTGCCTCCATTACATTCACTTACGTGCTAATACCCTTGGGAAATGCATGAATCTATATATATATGTATATTGACGATGGTTCAGATGCGGTTAATTGATTGAAGTATATGCTTGATTTTTGACGGTGGCTGGTTGTAAGATGTATGTATGCATATCATTGTGTTTTCTGTGTGGTTTATAGAAAGTGCTTCCAGGAAAATGCGATACCTGACTTTTAAAACTAATTTTTAATAATGAAAAATCTTTCTGGTCATTTCTTTTTTTATTATTTCCAAGCCAAGAAATTAAATTTAATAATTCCAATAAACAAAATACTACGCTGTATTTCAAAACAAATTTAAATTGATTGGAAGAATTGTTTTTGAAATTTCTAATTGTTTTTTTCTTTTTTAATTTAACGCCATTTTTGACAAAGCATTATAAAAATATAAATCTCTTATTTTAAAAATCTTCCAAAAATAAAATATATTTTTCTGAAATTTTATTTAAAAAGTATTAGTTTATTGAAAGTATAATTAATCTGATTTTAAACAACTATTTATTTTAATTTTAAAATATCACAGAAATATATTTTTGCAAATCGACGGTAACTTCTTTATTTATCTTGACGGGTTTTTAACATCTCCGTGACGGTCGATGATGGATAGATTGCTATGTAATGTTGTTCTACCTTACAAAAATATTGATGAATATAACGTGAACGGTAATCTTAAAAAAATCAAGAAAATATGCTATGTAATGTAATGTTTTATTATATTTTAGAGAATTTTGGCTCTAAATTGTCTATAGCTGTTGTAATTCACTCCGTGCTCGGGTTATTTTACTTTTGACCTATGCTTTGGCCTTCCTAAATAAATAGCAGTTAAT
This sequence comes from Acanthosepion pharaonis, assembly GCA_903632075.3. Lineage (NCBI taxonomy): Eukaryota > Metazoa > Mollusca > Cephalopoda > Sepiida > Sepiidae > Acanthosepion > Acanthosepion pharaonis. The sequence goes on along the minus strand of CAHIKZ030003303.1, from coordinate 531,622 downwards.
CCTTTCTACTTGCTTTTTTTTTAACAATCTTATCTCTGAGTCCTTTCAGCTTCTTTTCTAAGTCAGCAATCAGCACCTTGGTACCCGCGTATCATATGTTAATAAAACCCCATAGGTGTGGGGGCATTTACCTCCCTGAGGATCCTATTCTTTTACGGTGTAAATTTAAATACGGTCGAAGGTTCAGTATCTTACTTATTATAAAACGCAGATTGTGTGTGTGTGTGTGTGTCCGTACGTTTATATATTGGATCGGATTTCCTACATTTTTCAACCGATTTCAACAAAACTTCACAGGACTAGGAAAATTACCTTGCGGTGGTTCTAACAGCGCCCAAAATTGGAAATTGAACAAAATCAATTTCAAAACACGATTAAGAGGCATTAATGAAAGGGGGACAACTCATATCGAGTTATACTTATTAATATCGAGTTATACTTATTACAAAACCCAGTTTGTGTGTGTGTGTGTGTGTGTGTGTGTGTGTGTGTGTGTGTGTGTGTCGTTTATATATGGGATCGGATTTCCTACATTTTTCAACCGATTTCAACAAAACTTCACTTTTTTTTTGGCAGGTAGTGTTTCTTATTGTCTTGCACCCTTCTTTCTTTATTTTTACATTCAGAATGCTTTAAAAATTCCATTTACAAGACAATTGTTTATAATAAAATTCTATTCAATCGGTAGACTCATAACGATTGAAAACAATGTTTTTGTTTGAGTTTCGGTTTTGACCAATTCGTAAAAAAAAAAAAAATAATAAAACTAATTAAGACATGCGTGTCCGTCAACCTTAAACAATAATCTTTGTCAATTTTATTTTTCAGTCTTTATGATAGTCGATACTTGATCTATCTCTTACTGTTACATCCCCGGGCAATGCCGGGCTCTCCTGCTAGTCTGTCTATATTTCTGAGATGAAGTATTAAGTACACTATTTACATTAGTGTTAGATTACTGTGTCGTTCAAAATAATTTGTATTGTTAGAATTTATGGTACACATTTATAAGTTTGACATTCATCCATGAATTGACTATTGCTAACACATCTGTGTCTGGGGCTTTTAGTATGGATGTAGGTCTTCATGAAAAAATCCATCGAAAAATCTGTAATATTTACATTATTCGGACTATTTTCCTCATCTTTGTTGCCATTTCGGCCGTTGTAACTGAACCCTTTATTTCGCTCACTGGGGTAGACTGTTCTAGTTCCACATGCCATGTCTAATGGATGTCAGTTATCAGTTATCTCCTGTTAATTTCCCTCTGAAAGTTCTCCACTGCCTTAACCGGGTAACTCATACTCTGTCACTATATCTAACCAACGCCTTTATCCACTGTCATGTGTCCTTGAGGACACATGCGTATGAATTTCTGGGTATTATAAACCTAATGTCTTCAGTACCATTTTTACCAGTGCTCATATTGCAATTTTTGCTGTAATCATACATGTTTTTACCAGAGCTCATATAGGTTATCATTGCTTTTCTCTGGCACTCCTTATTACTGGTTCCCATATTGTATTTAATTTCCCTCTGAAAATTCTCCACTGCCTTAACCGGGTATTGAACTTACACTCTGTCACTGGATCTAAATAACACCTTAAACCACTGTGCCATGTGTCCTTGAGGACATCTGTGTATTAATTTCTGGGTATTATAAACCTAATGTCTTCAGCTACCTTTTTACCAATGATCATATTGCAATTTTTTGCTGTTATCATTACATGTTTTTACCAGAGCTCATATTGTAATTTTTGTTGTTATTATCGCTTTTTCTCAGGCGCTCCTTATTACTGGTTCCCATATTGTATTTATTTCTATGCTAGGTCGGCTCAGGAGATTTTTATGACCTAGCATATGTGCTGATTCCTTCAGTTTACGAATTTTCCAATGATTTCAACCTGATACCACAGTGTGCGTTGATCTCCCTTTTCTCTCCATATGTGGAAAGATACGCGTGATTTTCCACTTCCCCTCGTGCTACAGATTTATGGTGTTCTTGTAACCTTACCCCAAGAGGGCGGCCTGTCTCCCCTTTATATTTCTTTCCGCAGCTTCACGGGATAGCGTAAACACAGTATTTAGTCATGTTCTCTTATATGTGGGTGTCTTACGGCGAGAGATTTTTGCGAAGTGTCGTTCAGCTTTTGAAGGTTGTCCTGGTGTTATATGGACCGCAGATCTTTTGTATTTTCTCCGATAACTCCTTTACATAAGGCAGACTGTTTTCTGAGTGTTGTTGTCTACCTATGTACCCAGGGTAGTTGTTACGTTGTAGGGTACTTGTCATGGGTCCGTACTTATAAGTACAGAATGAACTCTTCCTAACACTATGTATACTACGCCTCTCAAGAAAGAGGGACGAATCGAGTCGAGCCGATAGTAGGTCCCTGCAAACCAGACTGACAGTCATATTAACACCTTTCTCATCTCATATTATTTCGTGTAATATAAGTCCAGTTATTGTCATACCTCTTTCCAGTACTGATGGGTTTTTCTTTTCTAAGTCTTTCTTCGAAGTATTATGAAATATCAACAGCTTGAATATCACATTATCTTCTCTTTGAGTTAAATGGGATATCCAATTTTCTTGTTGCTGTCCACAAGTGGTGTGGTTTCTTCCAACTGGTACAATTCTTTGTGATTCTGTAGCTCTAGTCACACGTGGCTCAAAGAAAGGTGGTCTTCTCAAGGACATATAGTCTTCATTGACTCGAAGCCACCTTTAACCATCTATCTGAAAATGTTTGTATGTTGCTGACAAAGATATTTCTGAATAGGTTTTGTGACATGCAGAGGATCCGGATGAATGTCTCCATCCGGCGAGGCTATTTACAAATATCATTCAGTTTATTTCATTTTTTCGAGCTAGCTCGGAAATTCATAAGTCTGCCACGTAAACCATCATAATCCTGCACCAAAGTCTTGGTGGTCATTAGGTGACCTTGAAGGTGATTGCTGGGCGACCACGCTTCTTACTCCATGGCATCATATCTTGAACATTGCATCACTCGCAAGGTCGTGTTTTGCTCGGCAGATGTGTCCTGCAAAGCGCATTCTGTTCGGGTAAAATTCTAGAAAAGAAAAACAGGAATGGTTCAATAGAACTGTGGTTTCGTAGAATATTCTCTCGAAGAGATGATAAGTATATCCCTCAGCATCTGAGCGTAGGTTCCATCAAGCTTAGACTCCAGGCTTTCAGTTAAGCCCTAGTATCATACATTATTAACACAGCCTCTACAATTGCTCGAAATGATCTCTTTTTGAGTTTGTCTGGTAGATTTGGTTCCCAGATTACATCCATATTGTTCAAGGCAACCCAGGCTTTAGCTATGCGAATTTTCATATCATTTTCAGTAAATTTGTTTTCACTTCCAAGGTATGTAAAAGATTTGACAGAATTTATTGATTCACCTCAGAGAGTTTATATTGAGCCTTGCTTGTTGAAGCTTATGAATTCTGTTTTAGAGGCATTGACATATAGTCCAAAATCGTTGGCAGCATTTTCCAAACGAATTGGGAGAACCTATGACATTAGTAATGGCGTACCCAGAGATAGCTAGGGCATCTGCATAATCAATATCTGTCAACTTTTTTAAAGCATATAAGAGAGTTTTGGTGATAAACTAAAACCTCAATAATTATGTTCATCGAGGGATGTTCTCAATACGTAATCGAGGTGATAAGAAAGAGAAAGTGTCCAAAGGTGTCACTCTGGAGGACCTTTGCTTTGATATTGAATACGCTAGTGTTTCCATCTGGGGATCTAAACAAAAATATGGTATTTTTTGTATAAAGCCATTGTGCTAGTTATTTCCTTGGGGATGGGGGTGTTCATATGGGTAAGATTTGTAAAATATCAGGGAAGGATGTGATTTAGATGTTGTCTCAAGGAGATGTTGTGTATTGCTTTCAGCATCTGAGTGTAAGTTCCATCAAAGCTTAGACTGAAGGGTTTTAGTTAATGTCCAAGCAGTGTCACACTGTCTCTATAGTGGCGCGAAAGAATCTCCGATTTCCAGATTACTTCCATTTTATTTAAGACAGCCAAGGCGAATTATCACATCCATTTCTGTAGAATTTATTTCGCTTCCTGTGTATGTAAAAGATTCGACAGATTTTATTGGTTCACCTGAGATAGTTTGCATTGAGCGTTGCTCGTCAAAGCCTATAAATTCAGTTTTAGAGGCATTGACCTAAAGCCCAATATCATAGACAGCATTTTCTAGATTATTTATGAATACTGTAGAATAATTATGGTGTCTAGTACGTTAAAGTTCTCAATTTGTAGTCAAGGGTGATAACGATGACAAAAAAGATGCAAGGTTATCATCCTGAAGGATTCTTGCTTTGATATCGAAGACGCTAGTTTCTCTGCCTGGGGATCTAAATGTAAACAGAGATTTGATATGCAGTAAATGTATATAATTCTATAGAAATTATCCATTTTAAAAACCGACACAGTCTTTACTTCATGCATTATTTGCATTAAGCAAAGGTGACATATGAAATGGCGTATATGATGCAATTTTCTTCAAAGAACGCGACTGAAAATCCAATCTGCGGCTTATATACCTGTTGAGTTATTCCTTTGGAAATTTTTTATCTCCAGCGTTCACACTTTTTCAAGACCGCATGTCTCTTCAGGACGCAGAGGATCATTACTCTCCACATTGTCCTTATTATATGTCAAATGTTATATTAAATATAATGGCACGGTTTCTCTTTGTCATCTTCAGAGAAAAAACATACCAGAGAATATATGGGAGGGTAAATTATTTCTTGGTTAATCTGGTTCGATTTTACATATCAACAACAGATATTTTTTATTATTTCACAGGAAGCAAACGACTAAAACGCACAGGGTTACAGAATATGAAATAAATTTTGCGTGATTTTTTTGACGGTTTATCAACCTTTTGCAAGTTACTTAAAGCCAGAAAATATTTTTACATATTTTTAAATTATAAAAATTTACTGATATAAAACGTAGTAATTAAACCATAGCCGGGGAGAAAATTAAGTTGATAACTTCCCCGACTGAAATCGGAACAAGGTTCTTCCAATTCAGAGCATTTATACCCATCTTTATTACATCACCCCCACATCCAGGCTTACATCTTTTCTCAACATGCTTTATTTTCCTCTATCTTGCCATCATTCTGTTCTGTGAAGGTTCTGTGTTCTGTTCCCAAACCCTCTTTCCTCAGTATATTCCCTAGAAAATTCAACGAGCTGATGTTAAATATAATTGTTCATTTTGTTTGTATTTTCTCAAAAAATTCGTCATTGCTGACATGTTCCGTCCAAGGTATTCTTAGCATTCTTCTGTAGAACCACATTACCAGCTTTCACTGCCATTTAGGAAGACTGATGTTACGTAACAGTATTCTTTTCTCTGTTCTTACGAAATTTTTCTGTTTCTTAATACTTTGCTTAGCTTTTGGAAGGCATCTTTCGCTATCTCAGTGGTCCCTTCTCTGTCGCACTTTGCGTTCTCTGTTAAAACACTTCCCAAATTTGTACATTTTTCGTACTCGTTTTGATTTCGGTATATCCGATTTAGGATTTACACTTTGCTTACTTCGCTTAAGTTGATGAAGCCGAGATAAAGGGGAAAGTGGGGGGCTTCCCGTACGATCGCCGAAGTTAAGCAACGTCGAACGTGGTCAGTACTTAGATGGGTGACCACTCAGAAAATACAGTTCCAATTCTAGTTTGGTTCGTTATATTTCTTTACGCGCAAATATTCTTGGGAAAGTTAGGAATGCACCTCTTCTCCTCCAACAATGGGTTAATTAGTAAGACGTGTATCGCTAAAACAATTATTAATTAAAAAAACTGCGTAGAAATATTTACATTTCGTCATTAAATAACCCATAATGTCTTGATGTGACGCTAGACAAGAATAGGCAAACAAATCAATGAAAGAGAAAAGCTGATCAGAGGAACTGATATTTGTAGAAAAGGCGCAGGGAAGATGTGTTACAGCGGTGGGAAAGTAACTGAAGTCAAGATGCCAGGTCAGTACCGATAACTTGCAGATTCTTCTTTAGTTAATATCTCATTTAGGATGGGATCTCCAATAAGGATGACATCCATAAATTACTAGGTTAGTCTCTTAAAACTTTTAAGAAATTATTTAGACTGCATAAACGTGGTTACAAATTATAAAGCTGCAATATATCGAGTGTAACAGCAAAATTCAGGTGAGATCAATGCTAGGGATTTGATTCCATGAATGGCGATTGAAAAGTCCCTATCATGACGTTATATTTTATAAGATAAGATTAGTAGAATAAACAGATCATCCCGTACTGTTAACATAGAATGAATTCATTAGCATCCTGGCATTTAGAATATACCTGGTGTAACAGTAAAATTGTCCAAATCGTGTAACAGCATAATTGTCCATCCTACGAAAGGTTTAATATCTACAAAACCACTAATGTAATTGAGTTTCTTTTTCCACAAAAGACGATTAACCATCTTGATACCATTGGTTGTAAGAATCACTGAAAAAGTATACAAAATGTTTAATATCTAAAAAACACTAAACTAATTGAGTTGCTTTTTCCCAGGTTTTCAGGTAAGGCAGTTAGCCATCTTGACACCATTAGTCGTAAAAATCACTGGAAAAGCATTTGAGTTATTCAGCTGAAAAAAGAACAGGTTGTTTTGGGTCAGTCCCACTCTCTTCTCAACTGAGCAATGGTGAGAGAAAACGGATCGTTCAGCCCTTCAGTAATGATGCCAACATTCATACTCTGGCTCCCATCATCAAAGTCCAATAAAGAACCATTAAGAGAAAGGTGAATAAGTTTATAAATAAGGAACAGTAAACAGGAAAATTGGATCAAGTGTTCAAAAAAGAGGGATCATCATTTCAACTTAGAGCTAAAGATATCAATTAGAAAAGATCCAACACAATTCATAAGACGTTTAACACGTTTTGAAAGTGGATTTTCAAATATGACAGTCCAGAGAACAGTGAAAAAAGATTTGAAAATGAAATCGTACGTGAAACGTATGAGGCACCTTGTTTCCCCAGGACAGAAAGTTAGAAGGTTTGAGAGGGGAAAAATGACCCTGTAATAATATATATATATATATATATATATATATATATATAATGTACGTGCTATTACTTTTTGTCAAATTTTCTTGATTGCACTGCGGCTCTTTTATAAATGTACTTCCGTTTTAGTCACCCCCATCTTTTTTTTTAAGCATTACGCCCCGAGCAAGGCGTGAAGCCACTAGGATGCAGGGGGTTGCAGAAGATTTGGAGCGATAGAAGAAAGGATGAGGATAGGGATAATGGATCGATCAAGGTAACTGGAGATGTCGATAGTGGGTAGATCAAGGTAACTGGAGATGTCGATTGACATTACATTTGAATAGCCGACTGTTTCATTATCCATGGCATTTTCTTTTCAATTTTCAAATAAGATGTTAAGTATTTTTGTCAAAATTATGGATTACTGTCCAAAGTTCACATTTTGTTAGTGTTTTGCTTAAATATTATCGATTATCGATTTGTTCAAATATTATCGATTATCCCAGTTATTATCAAGAATCAATGCTTAGTCTGAAACGTACTTAAAATTCATTTGTCAGTATCCTGGTATCATTTGGAAATCCGGAACTTTGAATCAGCCACCATGGCATCATGGGTAACGGTTATTGGCAGCGAGGCCGCAACAAAAAAAAAGCGCATGTTTGTTTTTATTTATATTCATTTATTTCTTTTTTTTTAAGCATTACGCTCCGAGCAAGGCGTGAAGCCACTAGGATGCAGGGGTTGCAGAAGATTTGGAGCGAGAGCAGATAGAAGTGATAGAAGAAAGGATGAGGAGAGGGATAGTGGGTAGATCAACATAACATGATGTGTCGATTGACATTACATTTGAATAGTTGGAGATTATAGCTCTCAGGGAAACAGTAACAGGGAAGGGTGTTCCACAGGTGAGAGGTGCGGGGTATGAAGCTATTGGAGTAGAAGAGACGGCTACATTTAAAAGTTTCTACAGTGAAAGGGTGAGAGCAGGATGCCAGCCTCGTAGGGCGCTTGAATTCATGGAGTCTGGGAACCAGTGAAAGCAGCTCACCGGAGCAACCACCATTAAAGTACTTGTAGAAAAGACAGAGAGCGTCTGTGAGAGAGTGACTGTAGACGAGATGCCAGATCAGGGCCAATTATATTACATATCCGTCTCTGGAACTTGTCAAGAACACCGAGGTAAACAGAAGGTGCCCCAGACCATATATGGCAGCAATACTCCATGCAAGGGCGAATGGTTGATTTGTATATTTGAAGTATCGATTCCAGAGAGGAAAATTTCCTGGCGCGGCACAGAGAGCCAACTTTCCTCGCGGTGGACGAAGCAATTGACTCAATGTATGTGTTCCATCTTGGGTCAGCAGTCCCGAGATGGAACCGAGCAGACGCAGAGAGTTGCTCTCAAGAAGTTGACTATCAGACATTCTAATAGGAGACAGGGAATGATCTCTATGGTGATTAATAGAGAGCAGTTTAGTTTTTACACCCGGGGTATATATAACGGATAACTGCACGTTTTCGTATATATTGCCTGATTGATCCCTGTTGCAGGTGCCAATTCAGGCATATGTATGATAATTCAACACACATAGAGCCAACTGGTGGTTTTGTACCGCAACGATGGTAAAGGGATCATAGTTTCTGGGAGTTCTTGCATAATCTGAACGGATTTGTTTACACAGTTCCACTCACAAAGCTTGGATTAATCTGTCTTATGGTATTAAGTCTTTTCCAGACGGCTCCGTACCTTGAGATTATCTCTGTGATTTTCTAAAAAGAAAAATTAAAAAAAAAAAACACACATTCTTAAGTAATCGGCTAAGGTGAGAGTTAAAAGCTGTTCTCATGACCGGAACAGAACGTACCACTTTGCCACCCACCCAGACAGCAAATTCTACAAGTGTTAAAATTATCATCTTCCCCTCACCGTTTGCCTGTATCATCTCATACTCTCCCTTATCCCGTACAATCTTTTTTTCGTATTCAGTCCTACCACCGAAATGTTATACAATTACGAATTATTTTCATATCCGAAAGAAGAACTCGTCTTTTCTATGTGCCGTCTCACTTCGGAATGTGGGCGGTCATGGTTCTCCCCAACATAGTATCCATCATAGATCTAAATTAGGTTCTTAATCTCATCGTCCATAAAATCTGTCCTGCCTCCCTTCTCCCAGAATTAATAATGAGTGTAACAAAATTGTTTGTGCATAATTTAGGATTCAGATGAAAGAGAAATCAAAGTCACACCTGGATATATTTGTTCATTACTTTCTCTGCCTAATTCAAGATAATTAAATGTGAGAATGAACTCAGGTGAACTTTGTCAACATGCCTGTCTGAAACGACGTGGCAAATATTAGGACCTTAATAGTCGTTAATAAAACATTTCGAGGTTTTTATTAATTAACATCTCCGAAAAAAAAACTTTCAGTCATTCAGTGCTTCCGATATTACTACCCTTATCCAAAAGATGAAGTCTTGACGGTTTTCGCTGTAAGCAACGCTTTTCTCTTTTTTTGTGATGTCAACGAGCACTCACTGCCACTTTTGTGATGTCAACGAATAATCGGTGTCAGTTTCGTAATATTCGTTGTAGTAGAGATTTTGTAATCGCAGATCCAACTATAGTAACGCCGTTGAACAATGCTGGTGTCAGACGCCTTCGAATAACACTCCCGCTAATAGTACCTGCTCGATAATACTCGCTCGGAAAATAACCGCTGTATAGTGATCTGAATAGTAACCCGTATAGTGATCAGTATAGAGAAATAGTATAGTGAATAGAGAACAGCATTCTGTATAGTATAGAGGATAGAATAGAAATGGTGATCCGTATACTAATGGAGGATGGAATAAAAATGGTGATCGGAATACTAAAAGAGAATAGAATAGAAATGGCGATCCATATATTAATAGAGGATAGAATAGAAATGGCGATCCATATACTAATAGTGGATAGAATAGAAATGGTGATATAGCAATAGAGGATAAACTAGAAATGACGATCGTTTAGACGTCGCGCTACGTCCCATATATGCGTTCCTCTATGGTCACGCGGTCCACTTAATTCAATACTGCCTGTGTTTGCTCTCTGGTGACCTATGTTCAAACTCAAGTGTCGGAAATATATATATATATATATATATATATATATATATATATATATATATATTCTGCTATCCATTAACAAACTATCTTTAGGTAGATTAATTGCTGATTCCTTCTGTAACTCTTGCCTTCAGAATATCCAGCGAGTGTTAAATTTACCAAGCCCACTTTCCTCATTAAATTTCCCAGAAATTACAACTATCCCTCTACGATTGTGGTATTTTCGTTCCCATTATTCTTAAAACTTCCTCCTTGCTAATATTTTCTGTTTATGGCCTTCTCAACATCCTTATGTAGAATCAGCTATATCTTTTCTCAAATTCCCCCCTCTACCCGTAGGAAACTCGTCTGCCATTCCCAGCATCGTAGAAGGATATCAATCAAATTATGCTGCTGTTCTACACTATTTTTTTTTGTTTATAGTGAAATGTACCATCACTATGTACTATAGGTGTTAAATTCTCCAAGCATTTTTTTCATTATGTGTCGCTAGAATTTCAAATATCTTTTTTAAAGGAATACATGAGTGTTTTTTTTAATACATCCATTATTCTTTGAGACTTTGTTTGCTTTATTTCATTTATTTTAACACAGAATAATACGGCTTTATGCTCCGAAATGTCCAGCATGTCTACATATGATTTTGCTTAATCTTTATTCATTTCCCTCATTTATATGCATATATATTTATTTTATTCTTGCACCAGGTTTCTTTTTCATTTAGCTTCCTGCTAAGTTTCCTTTAAAACGTTATCATGATCCATTACAACTGAAAAGCTATCTATCGTATTGTGGTAACCTAAGACAGGTTACTGAATAGAATAAGCATATGAAGGTTAGTAATGAACGATAATACTTAGGAGAGGAACAACACATATAAGATTCGCTCGCGGTGCGTAGAAAAAGTAGTCAACTGCTAGAAGTGAGTCAAGTGAATTCCATAATGAATGTCCACCTGCTGGATATCTACCAACCGTTCCACGACTTCAGATGTGGTACAAGGCCGAATTTAATATGAGGTACCCGAGTCCGTAGGCTCGGCCAAACTTCCCCGTAGACCCCGCATAAAACGGGATCGAGTAGCTGTTTTTCCCAGACGATAACCTGTACTTCAACATCGCCTAGTCTGGGGATTATTTCTGCCTGAAGACAGAGAGTTTGACTAGCACAGCTAGAGACGAAGTATTTACTACTGTATTTATGGGAATGTAAACATACCCTTTACCGTCCATAGGTATGCTACAGCACATACGTAATTCCTTTTAGGTATGGTAGCGCGCTGTTTAATCAAAATTCGGCCCTGTGTTCTCATAGGATGGTGAGACTGTGGTGACCTCTCCAGAGCGCGAGTCTCAGCAATGGTATAAGAAGGTTTTATGCGGTCAAGAAAGCATACTATCACGTCTAAGCCGTACTGAGCCTACCCCCCCCCCAAAAAAAAAAAAAACAGGACATGATATCTGGGGCCTGCTTGACTGCCGAAGTTACCGGAAGGTTGTCAGTGTTGATAGCGAAACGCAATCGGGGCTGTACGCCGGATGTTCTGCTTGGATTTTCCCATATCTTTTCCGTATTAAAATAGGCGTTTCCCTTCCCTAGATAGACAGCCTTCTATGGCTGATGAACCACATCTACCCAGAAAGAATTGTACTTAAAATACTTAACAATGAATTTTATATAACTACAGACGCCATTAATTACAGCCGTCCAGTATATATATATATATATATATATATATATATATATATATATATATATATATATATATATTAAGAAAAACAGACCACTTTAAGTTTCCATTATAATAATTTATTTTACCAGAGTCCTTTTAAAGGACGCCGGATCATCAGATATCACTTCCAAAAAATGAAAAATGAAATGAAAATTGAAGGGGACTGTAAGTTTTTGTAATTTAAGAGAGAGTGTAATAAGGAGTGGTTAGAGAGACATGGTAAAGTTTAGGGAGGGTTTAATTTAATATTTAGTAAGAAGAAGGGACTAGGCATAAACTACAAGAAGACAGAATGCATGGTCATCAGTAAAAGGATGAGCCTTAAATGCGATTTGCTGGTCAGGAACACTAGACTCAGGCAGACGTGAAAGTTTAAATACCTCATAAGCGTTTTGACTGAGGTCGGTAAGTGTGACACTGAGATCCGTAGGCGTATTAGGATGGCGAAAGACGAATCCAAAATCTGGGCAGAGTATTGGGAGACAGAAGGATTTCTTTGGTAACAAAGAAAATAATACTGAGCTGTCACGTGATATCTGTCATTCTTAACGGCAGTGAATGTTGGACGATATCCTCAAAGATGAAGAAGAGAATCGAGGCGACAGAGAAGTGGTTCTACGGAAGGATGCTAAGGATATCCTGGAGCGAACGTGTGAACAACGATGAGGTCTTAGTATGAAAACAAGGAGGCTTATACTTAACATCAGGAAAGGGGCTGGTGAAGTTTCTGGGACACATAATGAGGAAAGAGGGCCTGCAGAATCTCATACTCTCGGGAATCAGACACAAGGGAAAACAACGCCTGACATATCAGGTGGGCTTGAGCAAGTGGATGACAGAACGTGGTCTGGAGAGGAAGCACAGGGAAGGAACTTGTTGAGAGTTGCAAGGAATGGAAGGGAAATGGAAAATAAAAAGAAAAGGTATATGTTATGTTTCAGATATATCATTGCCACTGCCAGTCTCTGGTTCGACACTTATATTTTCAATGGCACCCCCGAATCTTTCCAAAGCAGCGGTAGTTGAAGGGGGCGTGAGGCTTTGGGAATCACCGGATTGAACGATGTTGAGGGAAGTACAGGAAAGAGAATTAATATATTAGTCGAAATAGCATGGTGAAAACAAATCAGACGCCATCAATTAACGCAGGAAACAATGAAAGTCTTAATCTTTGAACTTCAATAAAGAATACTTCGAAGAACCTGGGCTACACTGTGTAATTTCACTAGATATTATACAATTATACCAATTACTGCTGAAATCAATGATATATATATATATATATATATATATATATATATATAGGTGTGTTGGTGTACGTATGTGTAAGTACAAGAAGATAATTACCATTTGGAAAAATTGCTATTAGCTACAGACTTGAATTGACTGCTGTCATACATTCTTTGTTGCAAGGCTTCAGTTCAGCTAACTATTGGCGGTTTTGGGCATCATTGTTTAGCATCAGGTCGCTTTCGGTAAATTAAAGATTATAAACGCCTCGACTTCCCCATCGCATTTTCCCAGCCTCCTTCTCAATCTACGATGTAAAGCCAACAGTTCTGGCGGAGAACTACGCCCAATAGCCTGCATAGTGTAAATACTACCGATGCAATCATAACAAACCTTTTTGTCATTCTACTTATAAATCATTCCAGATAAGCTTACCCGGTACATACCGTTGGACTATAGACTTTGGATATTGTTTCGTACTAACCAACCTTCGTTCTACTAATCACTCTATTGTTAATTGCTTTTATGAATATACCAGTATTTTCCTCTACAACTGTGTTTGTCTTGATTCATACACTGACACGCGGGAAACTCACAACATCTCAACACCATGTTTGCCGAAAATTTTGTCGAAAAATAATGAGTATATATATATATATATATATATATATATATATATATATATATATATATATATATATATATATATATATATATATATATTTATAAGGGGAAGTTTATGTATATATTTATATATTCGAATCTCACCATGGTCGACTTGTCAGGAAGGAGACTTTCTGACATTATTGGACTGGAGGTGTCGATCCCGGCGTGAGTCACCTTGGGAAAGTGCCTGAAAACCATACCACTGATTGATCCAAGCCTTGTGAGTGAAATTGCGTAGACGGTAACGTTGGGTCGATAGCTGCACTAGCACGACGTCACAAGTCACCGTGTCCGAGGGCTTAAGCGTGCTGGCTTTGTTCAAATTGTTCATCACGCTAGATAACACGCTCTTTCCAAGAAACTGTAACTAATGTCTGCTATGCATATTTGCAGTATACACAGCCAGTATTATATATATATATATATATATATATATATATAATGCTGGCTGCATATTCACTTCTGATATTGTTCGTAGAATATATTCAAATAGTGATCACTGCTGGTTGATGTGAATGAGATCTTATTGACAACAGGAAAATAAACCTTATATTACAGATACAATTATTAAAAGATTATCTTTAATATGATATGATTCTTGAAGAATGTTTTACTTGAGAATTCAGATGAAATAGATTTTATGTCGATAGAGAAATCATCGAACAATACGCATGATTAAAAAACAATCATTAATGTGACATAACTTTGCAAGCCATGTTATGAGAATCTTCTGATTTGCTCAGTCAGTTAAGTTCCCTTGATTATTATGTCTGGGGCCCAGTTAAACGAGACATCAGCAGAACTCGGAACATTAAAGATGGACTCAAGACAAAGATTATAGCAGCATTTACCAACTTAAGCAAGGAAACCGTTCAGAAGAGACACAGAAGAATCCGAAGTCGTCTGGAGGCCGTGAAACCGGTGATAATTTTGGTCAATAAATTTTCTCTTTAGTATTTTAAGATGTTTTTTGTATAATTCTTCATTTTTTACTCATTTAGCCGACAATTTATCATTCATTACGCATTCCCAGGTGATGATTGGGTTTCTACTGTGCACAAAAAAGCAAAAAACAAAAACAAAAAAACAAAAAAAAAAAAACTGACTAAGAAAAAACTAATTAAATTCTTCAAAGACAACAGTCTGGGCATTACTATCACTCCCAACACTAAAATAATCAATTTATTAAATTATTAAATTTGACGAAACAAAACCCTTCAGCGGGAAAAGTGACAGATGTAACTAATGTCTTTCTGAAAAATTAATGATGCTCAAAATATGAACAATCGAAATCTCTGAAACAAGGTGAGTGAGTTAATGAGCACCTGTTTGCATAGATTCAAATTTCTACACAAGAACGCTGACTCAGATTAACATACTCAAGCCTGGCACGGGTATTATAAATACTAGTATTGTTATTATTTATTATTATCATAACTATTTTAATAATATTTTTACTATCTTACTATATAACTATTGTTACAGTTATTATTATTCTGTAATGCATTTCACATTTGTGAATGATTTATTATTTTTATTATTACTATTATTACTATTTTTACTATATAACCATCATTATTATTGTCTCTACCTTATTATTAATTTTAGTCTTACTATCAGCAAAGTGGTATGTTTTTATTATTATCATTATTTATTTATAATTCATGTTTTCGTTTTTATTTTATTTTATTTATTTTTATTGCTATGTATTATTTTTATTAATATTTTTCTTAGAATCTTAATTTTATCAGTGCATATTTTTTCTTAACATTATTAATTTTATTAATATTATTAATTTTTTATTATTAATTAATTTCAGTTAAACTTGATCTCTGACGTTTTTATTTTAATGACAGCGTGGGTTTATTAATTTATCAAGCTAGTCACAACAAATTACATTGCTGCTAGATCTATGGTTCTGTTGTTAATATTTCTTTCTCTCACGTGGTACGACATCATAGAATTGCATCATGAATTTACGACATGCGTCTGCTATTCCGCGTCCATTAGCGTCGCATAGCAATATTCTATGTCAACATAATAGAATATCACCTTTGATGGTGAATGTTTAAATGTCCGCATTTAACACTTTAAAGATGGCTCATGCGAGCCAAAAACTTAGATCAAGGAACAGCTTAATAATAAATATTCAAATATTGGTCAATTTTGGTCTTTATTTTCATAGTAGTGTACATAATACCTCATTTCATGAATATAGATAGATAGATACTGAAGGGCCGAAACGTTGTGATAAATATGGTGACAAAGATGAGAACAATAGTCCGAATAATGTAATTAATGTACATAATACCTCATCTCAGATATATAGACAGATATTGAAAGGCCGAAACGTTGTGATAAATATGGCGACAAAGATTAGGACAATAATCCGAATAATGTAAATAATGTACATAATACCTCATTTCAGAAATATAAATACTGAAGGGCCGAAACCTTGTGATAAATATGGCGACAAAGATTAGGACAATAATCCGAATGATGTAAATAATGTACATAGTACCTCGTTTCAGAAATATAGACAGATAAATATTTATTTTAAAGCATTAATTTATTAACCGGAAGGATGCACAAATTCTCCGTTCCAGAAAGCTTATTTTGTCATTTGGTGTTTGTGCGTGTTGACGTTTATTTCCGTCTTCGTTTTACAATTGCTACTACAACGCCAGGGGCTACCGGGAGTGAAAGATAAGGGAAAAAATTAAAACATTAGAAGGAACCGGAAACCCAATCCTAAAAGAGGAAAAATGGGATAAAACTCTACCGTTTTCAAAAAAAAAAGTGTGGGGGGGGAATGTAAATACGAAATAATTACAAAATCAGAATTATAAAATGGATGTTGAAATATTCCTAATCTGATGAATGAATAAACTCAAAAGTTGAACGTATCTTAGCCGACGCGTTTCGTCCTCTGAGGGGCTTTATGAAGGCAAATGATAAATATTTAGGATGTTGGTTAAATTTATATGAACAAACATCGTATAAGTTTCAGCTTACAATATCTATTCCAATGCACAATAACGATAACGTGTTGTCAGATTTTATTATGCAAATAAATGTGCAAAATTATTTTTATTTATGAATAAATACAAAAGAAATGAAAGCAAGAGAAAAATATATTTAACTTACACAATATACCTTATAGCTGAACAAAACCGCCCCTTCATTCAGTTCTTTTACATGATGATACGGGCCCAGTGAAATTCTATAGCATTGCTCAAGCTTTCATTTTAGCTTTAACATAACTGGCAGCAATTTTTATTGCTTCTCAGACATCTTTTCTTGAATATCGTCTACTATTCTCATCTGCAGTTCTTTGAATGAGAGGTTTTCAATTGGATTAACTTCAAAATAGGCTGGAAGCATTCGATTAATTCGGAGTCTTTAAAAGATTTTGCGATGAGTCGGACAATAGCAGTTTTTTTTTTATTTGCAGAAATTGAAGGAGTATTATCTTGCTGGATATATTGTTTAGCTTAAAGGTTTTTGGTTCTAAGCTGGACCATACAGAAAACGTATTTTCCCATAAACTATCATCGACTTCGAAAAAGCTATAATTTGACTGTCTATACGACTAGCCTAAAACGTTACTACACATTTGCCATCTTGTTTGTTCAAGCGCGAACGAGTTGTCTATTTATGTGAAGGACAAATATAATTCAACCACCAGGTTTTCGTATTGTAATTTGTGAGATTGTCTTTGATGTCATTTTCGTCAGCAATAAGTCAAATTTGACTTAATTGTATCACTATAAACATTTTTTTTGTATTGGGGTGTGCAAACACCGCAGCGGACTATACATTTTAGGAAATCCGAAGTGACTAACGCAGATTTAAAGATGTTGGTTTGGTCATTAATGGAGAGATTTTTGTTTGTTTACAGCGTCAGAAACAAATTCTTCAAATATTTTATTGCAGATCAATCGATTCTTATAGTTTATCGTCTTTAAAATTTTAAAGGTCTATATTATGATATTCATAAGACCATTTTTTCTTGTTCTTATCTTGCTAATATTTTCATTTTTTTTTTATAGTTCTGTGATCTTATAGCAATAAGGGGTATCTAATGGGTGTAACAGCAAAATTGACCAATCATGTAACAGCAAAATTGTCCAAGTGTTAGATTAAGCTCTGAACCGTTGTATCTTAGACATGATTAAAAAATATCTTTCTGTAATTATCCGAGAGTTTTATAACACTATTGGATTCTACTTTGAATATTAAGAATGTGATGATGATCCCTCTTCCTGTTGTGACTTCCTGATTCAGTTTTCCACTCTATTCCTTCCCCTTTTTTAAACTTATTCACTGTTCTCTTGATGGTTCTTGAACGGACTTTGAAGATGGAAGCCAGAGTATGAATGTTGGTCGAGATGAAGAGCGGAGACATCAGACCATATATGGCAATAATGCAGGGAGGAAGGATAGATTTGTAGAGTTGAAGGATGGACTCAGACTAGAAAAAATTTCTGGCGCGACAGAGAGAAACAATTTTCCTTGCAGAGATGAAACTTGATTCAATGTTGCTGTCCCACATCAGGTCAATGGAAAACGTCAGACAAAGAAGACGCAGAGAGTATAGCATCCCGATAGGAGTCAGGAAGGTTTTTCTATGGTGGGTAAATGACAGCAGTTTCGTTTTGGAGGTATTAAAACTTACAAGCCATTTACTACGCCAGTCAACCATTGATTGAAGGTACTTTTCGAGACCAAGGCCAGTTTAATTTTGTCAGTAATGTCGGGTTTACTATTGAGACAGAAGTAAATAATAGTGTCGTCTGCCTAGATGTCTCCTTGTTAACTGATGGCACCACGAAGATCGTCGATGAAAATCAGAAAGAGACCAGCACCCAGAGTAGAGTCTAGGAGAATACCAGCGTTTGTATGAAAGGTACTGGAGAAGAATCTTCATTTCACGGTTTAACAAGAATGATTGGATTAAATCAAATAATCTTCCTGTAAATCCATGAAACTTAAGAAGGCCAGCATGCCAAACCTTGAAATATATTTGTAAAATAATCCGCACATTCTAAGATTAAACGGGAATTTAGGTATAGTGAAAGAATGCAATTTCTATAGAACGCTTGAACATTCACAACCCTAATCGTGGCAAACGACTAGCCCAGACTACCAGCTCTCTTCCGGTAACGTAACTCACGCGGGAAAACAATTACAAACGAAAAAACAACAGCAAAAAATTTCTCAGAGAAGAAAGCCCAACGTAATTTGATATTTTTTTTATTTCTCGTACCGTTGAGAAAGGGAAATGTCGTGTCCAAAAATTCCGATTTTAAAAATTCATCTGAACATGTTTCCATTTGCGGAAAAGTCTGCAAATATGCAATAATATTATTTGTCTTGTTATCAATATTATTATTTTTGTTATTTTCTTTTATCCATCGATATTTCACCAGCCTATTATATATATATATATCGTTCAATCGCTACACGGGAATTACCATGTTTCAAGTGAGAAGCTAAAATATTCAAATTCAATTATAGAATTAAATTAATGTCCCTAGTTTAGTTTCATTTTCAAGCGAATATTGGAATAATTTAATTTGAAATTTACCGAGTTTTATAAGCACATACATTCATAATATTAGTTTCTATGGATATGGGGAAATCCAATCATTTTAACAAGGGTCAGTAGGGTATTCTTTTTCACTGACAACTATTGTATCAAAATATGAGTTACTTTCGAAAAGAGGTTAAATCAAGGTAGGGTAGGGGTGTCTTTTTTCAAACGAATCATGGCATCCGTTCAACGCATATCATCTGGTCTTTTTCAACGACAAACAGATTTTCGGCACTTTACCTACACCGTTAAATTTGTATTTGTATACAAAAAAGATTTTTTTCTAAACAAAATGAATACGTCGTATTGAACTACAATTTTAAAATATTATTCTTAATTTTAATTACTACAAGACTATACATCTTTTAAAACAAATAAATGTAATAGGATTACTTAAATTATTTAAAAATTATTATTAAATATCAAATATAAATATATATATATTTCATTTATCAATTTATATATATATATATATATATATATATATATATTACGATAAACGTGCAATCAATTTACGAATACATGAATCATTCACACAAAACTAATGCAAGGTTAATGATTTAAATGGCGAGACATCCATCATCGCAAACAATTCAAATAATATACAAAAACCTCCGAATCCGTTATGAATGAAATGATCCTTGTTTATATAAATTTCTGCCGTATTAGTTCTTATTTTTACTACAAGCTTTCGTCTGTTCCTACAGACATCTTCAGGTATAGAATAGATGTTGTTCTTGTTTTTTCTCTTAGTAATAAGAGGACAACGAAAATATATGTATTGTTGTATACGAAAATTCTATTGAAAATGAGTTATTGTTTTTGGAACGCGCAGAAGCAACGCTGAGTTTGATTTTGAATTTTTAAAGGTTGTGCGTTCATATAAAATATGGTGATGAACAAATTTTTTACTGGTAAATTTTTCTGTCAAAGTGGCATGAACTATATTGTTCAATAATTACAGTAATGTCGCACTTATTATCCAAAAGTCGCACTTGGATCAGTTATTTAAATTACGAAAAAATAAGAACTAATACGGCAGAAATTTATATAAACAAGGGTCATTTCATTCATAACGGATTCGGAGGTTTTTGTATATTATTTGAATTGTTTGCGATGATGGATGTCTCGCCATTTAAATCATTAACCTTTGCATTAGTTTTGTGTGAATGATTCATGTATATATATATATATATATATATATGCGTGTGTGTGTGTGTGTGTGTGTGTGTATGTGTTCGTGCATGTGTGAATGTGTACAAAAGGAAGAGGTTATTGTAGTTTCAACGAGAGAAGATTGTGTATATTAAAAAGAAGAGAGAGGCCGCAAACGTTTTTGGTTGTAATGTAGATTTTTTTAAAGAATTATTATACATTATTTTTCATAATATTGCTAATTATTAAGGAAAATAAAGCATATATATACTGAGGTATGTTACGTTGAATAATTTAGACATGTTTTGTCTACTTACTTTTAATTGGATCTTTTCATAATCACAGAGAAGGTTTTTGGCGTCGTTATTGAAAGACGAGACAAAATCGCTGTGTTGATACAGATTTTTTTTATTCGAGTACTTTCCACATACCACAATACCATCATCAGGGTTTTGTTTATTGCCGTCTGTAACGACATCGAAAAGGCTGTCTGTGAATATAAACGGATCCAATTGAAAATAAGGAGACATAATATCTCTAAATTATTCAACGAAACGTGATTCAATAAATACATGCTGTCAAAATATACGCATATATATTTATTAAAGACATATTTTTATGTTTAACGTTGTTATTTCATAGATACAAGTATTTAAGCAAATGCTCTGTTTATGATAAACAGTATTAAATAACATTTACCGGCCTGAATATCGAAAATTTTCATAGAAAATTTTCGTTCTTTGACAAGTTCGAACCTGCATCTATCGAACCGTCATATACGCTGACGTGCCTTACCGCTTAAGCTACAAAAAGAACCAATCGGTCAAGGTCGAATTTTACTGCTTATAAACTCCAATTGTCTACCGATTGGTTCTTTGTAGCTTAAGCGGTAAGGCACGTCAGCGTATATGACGGTTCCGTATAGGATGCAGGTTCGAATCCTGTCAAAGAACGAAAATTTTCTATGAAAATTTCTCGGACATTCAGGCCGGTAAATGTTATTTAATACTGTTTATCATAAACAGAGCATTTGCTTAAATACTTGTATCTATGAAATAACAACGTTAAACATAAAAATATGTCTTTAATAAATAAATTGTCGGACCTTGTCCATTTCTTAATATATATATATATATATATATATGTGTGTGTGTGTGTGTGTGTGGTCTTATCAGGTGTTTGTACCTTATGAGTATATCTTTTTTTATTTCTACAGGCATCTTGAAAGAGAATTATGAGTAAATAAGTGATATAACTCCAAAACCATTTACACGAGTCTTCTAGATATAATATGGTTAATATGTTAAAAAGAAGGAATTCGTCCAATATTTATAAAATTTAAATTAGAACAATGATTGCCGATGATCGATTCTCGTATTATTACACTAGATAATTTCAAATTCAATTTTAGTATATTAATGTTTATATTAACTGAGACTAACACAGGTAGCTAGATAGATAGATATGAAAAGGCAAAGCAGAAGGAACATAAAAGCTACAAACTGTGATCTTCAGATTTATAATGGCAAACCCAGACAGACACAGTGTGCATTAATACATATAAGCTAAGAAGATTAAATCTTTATGAAGTTTGATGAACGCGATAACTTAAAGATATAACCAATGAACGAATAAAGGATTCTTTATTCGTTCATTGGTTATATATAATTGTTGAGAAATTACTTAATTATTGAATGAAAATTTGATTTTGTAAAGTTTTTATGAATCAATTTACACAGGAGATAAAGACGATTGGGCTCCAGGTATATGCGTAGTAGAAGGGAGCTATATGGCGCATTTAAATCCCTTTGTTTCCAATACTGCCGGAGAGCTCATAGTTTTCCTTGTTTTTTCTTTAAGAAGAATTCACAAGTATTCAAGTTGATAAGCGAAAATAAATATATTGCTAGTGCTACATCTAAAAACATTAAAAGACTTAGTCAATAGTGAAGAAAACAACGAGGTAAAACTTCAAGCAGGAATTTACTCGATCGGCTGTAACAATTGCCTCAAAAATACATAAGAGAAAGCCCAAGGAAATAAAATAAAAGATTATATGAACACAAAAATACATTTTACAAGACAATACATCAAATAGTTGATAAAATTAACGTAATAAATTCTAATCCGGTGAAAGGAGAAAAAAAATGACAAAAACGAAAATGTTTGGATAGTGGCTTGATCGCAAGGTCATCCCTAATGAATTTGCTCTTGGGCTCTTACAACATTTCACCATTCCAGAAAGAATTTAAAATTCCCAGCATCCCTCGTTCGTGCCATCTGTAGTTGCAAAAACAACAAATTTAGCCCAATTAATTTCTAAAGGATGAAACACGTCAAGTAAAAACATTTTTTCACTTTGTCACACATTTCCCCAATCTTGTTGTTGATATATATATATATATATATATATATAGTTAATGACATTGTTTGGTAATCCGTAATGTAATGCCAAGAATATATATATATATATATATATATATGTGTGTGTGTGTGTGTGTGTGTGTGTTGTGTCGTGGCACAATAGTAAAAATAAGAAAATCAAGTCGAAGTTGGTTTAAAGAACAAGTGTATTTAACATCACAGATACAAAGGTAGGAAACGGGTACTACTCAGCTAGGCAGTTGTAGTACTTTCGCTGCTTACTCCGGGTAGGTATTACTGGCACTATATATAGTGAGAACCGGTGTAATTCCCTTGTGTTAGAGGCCGGTGCAACACCCTCCACCCCTTTGAAAATATCCCGTCTGGGAATTAATAACGTTTTTGTTTGGGTTCACCCTAATCAACTCCGTTGCTTTCCGTTTTCTTTCTGACCTCTTATTCTCAGGAGCTGTCTCTGGTATGTGCACCTGAAAAGTATCAAACACTGTGTCCATGATGTCCTCCTCGGGTGATCTGGTCACCTCACTGTTCGAGTACCTTTTCCGGATTTGGTTAGTGTGACGTTTGTGCACGAAATCTGGTCCCTTAATCATATAGACCATGTTGCCTATTTGTTTCTCAATAGTGCCGGACTCCCAAAAGGTCCTATTATTTCTATGCATCTTGTAGAAAACTCTTTCGCCAACTTTATACCTTTTTTTTTGTTATTGGTTTTTTAAGGTTTGGCCTATCCTGGTTTGGTAACAACTTATGGAAAATTGATCTAACCTTGCGTCCGAACATGACCTCAGCAGGTGTCTTCGACGTTTCGATGTTTGCATTCGGAGTGACCCTGTAAACTTGTAAGAACTGTTGGATTGACTTATCCGTCGGTGATCCACTAGCCTTTCTCAGGGCTCTCTTGAACGTATCCACGAATCTCTCCGCTTGCCCATTGCTTCTTGGATGGTATAGTGGAATGGTTATATGCTCGATTAGATAATCCTCGCAGAGATGTTTAAATTCGGTAGACGTCAATTGCATTCCATTGTCTGTGACAATGCAGTCTACAACTCCAAACCTAGCGAATAGTTCATACAGGAAGTTAAAAGCTGCCTCGGATGTGGGGTTCTTGCATTTCAGTACTTCCGACAACTTAGACTGTCTATAACAATGAGATAGTAGAAACCATCTAACGGTCCAGCAAAATTCAAGTGATTTCTCGACCAAGGTCGGTCCGGTTTTGCCCACGATCCGAATTGAGTCGGAGGAGCTTTCATAGCTAATGCGCATCCTCTACACTCCCTGACTTTTTCTTCTATATCCTTATCCATGTTTGGCCAGAAAACGAAAGAGCGCATAAGGCTTTTCATTCTTGATATGCCTGGATGTCCTACATGGAATTCCTTGAGCATTCTTTTCTGTAATGTCGTAGGAATTACGACCCTGTCGCTATATAACAGGACGTTATCACAAATTGAATAAATTTCCTCATCCAGTTGGTTACTGTTGATTTTTTCTTTCGTGCTTATAATAAATTCGTCCTCCTCTGCCTTACTCTTAATCTCATCAAGTGTTACTGGAAGTTCTCTTATCATGTCACAAAGTATTTTTTACTTCAACTTCCGCTTGAATGGCTGCTATTACCATATCCTCTAATGGTTCTGTGTGCTTAGGTATTAACCTTGTTAAGCCATCTGCATGACCAATTTTTTTGGATGGTACATACTCCGTATGAAAATTATAATTCAGAAGAATGGTACCCCATCTTTGGAGTCTATTCGCCGTATGTTGTGGTAGTCCCTTTTTCGATCCAAAAATCGTTAGTAAAGGTTTGTGATCTGTTTGTAACAGAAATTGTCTACCGTGCAAGAAACGATGAAATTTCTTTACTGCGAATATAATGCTTAGCGCCTCTTTCTCGATTTGCGAGTAGTTCTTTTCGGCTGGTAAAAGTGAACGGGATGCATGGGCTATGGGTTTTATTTTTCCATCATCCATTTTGTATAGTATGCATGCTCCTATGCCATAGGCACTGGCATCGCTTGCAACTATAATATCACGCTTGGGATTATAATGTGCCAGAAACAAGTCATACGTTAATATATCTTTAATATTTCTTCAGAGCTCGGAAGGGGATACTGGTGATCCTTTAATGCATTGTTTAAACCTGTTGAGAAATCGGCACAAACCCTAATCTCCGTGCTCTTCTTTTTAATGTAAACTGTTGGCGTAGCCCACTCAGTGTGATCAATTTTTTCGAGGACACCCATGTTTTCGAGTCTTTCTAATTCACCGTCTATTTGTTCTGTAGCGGCGTATGGAACCTTTCTTTTCTTTTTGAACACTGGCTGTTCATTTTCTTTGACTTCAAATTTTGCTACCGCTTTTGTACACCTTCCAAGACCACCTGTAAATACGTCTGGAAAATTCTTTTTAACTCCCTCTTAAGTTTTTTCTGCCTCCACATTCGAATCCTCAACTTTTTGACAAAAAAGAGCTTAAAGGCAGATCCCATAGTCTAAATTTTTCGAACAGATCAGTTCCAAAGAGGTTATTTGATTTTCGCATGACAAAAATTTTCGCTTTTTCGGTCTTATTCTGAAAAGAAATATTCGTCAATAATTCTCCTTCGAAGGTGATTTTTCACCACTGACGCTTCTCGCCGTTTTATGTGATTTAATCATAGTGGGTCTCCCAAGCTTCTTCCATGTCTGTATATTAATGATGGAAATATCAGACCCACTATCAAGCTGTAGTCTTACTTTCTTTTTAAACATTTTGACCTGTACAAATTTCCGGATATTTCGTTCCTCAGGTTCAATTTTCGTTAGTTTAATGGATGTCTTCTTTCTACCAGATTTTTTCCTACAAATGTGATGCCTTATGCCCCTTCTGGTAGCAGTTGTCACATTGTTTGAATTTGTAGGGACTCTCATTGTACCAATGTTTATCTCCACAACTCCAACACGGTCCAGGTGGATCTTTTCCCTGTTTTTCCTCTGGTTATTTTTCGAAGTTAAATTTTTCTTCTGATGGACCTTTTTAATGTGCGACACTCCGCTTTCCTCTATGTCACGACTGTCCTGTTTCAACGCAACAAACCGTTCACAGTCTTCCGCTAAGCTTTGTAGTTTTAAATTCGGCTCATTTTCGACGCCTGATCTCAGCGTCTTTACCTAAAACCAGCCCTTGCACAAATATTAAACAATTAAAATTATCTGATGATAATTCCTCCAGTTTAAAGTCGTCGCAATGCTTGTTTACAATACTTGCATAAGTAGTGTAATCATCTTCCTCTCTTCTAGTGACATTCATACACTTATATCTCCTGTGAAAAAGAGAAGTTTTTGTAGAAAACAGTTCTGTTAGTAGAGTAACTGTCTCGTGAAAGTTCAACTCACTGGTCTTTTTTGGAAGGATAAAATTCACGAACTTGGTATGCTCGGCAGTTCCCAATTTTCTTAGCAGAAACCTAACTTTTTTAGCGTCTGTCCATGTACCGCAATCCGATACAAAAATATCCTCATATCTTCTATAGAAATGAGCAAACGTGACGTCGTCTTCTGGATTATAATTGAAACTTTCAATAGCGTTCCACACAGCCGTCTGGGAGAATGCGTTATGATTCTCGCTTGCATTCGTTAACTGTGTTGCCTCCAGAAGTTTCCTCTGTTCCTCCTCTGTTTTCCTAAAAATTTG